>PJEM01012081.1:0-49405 GCA_004023845.1 Helogale parvula
AGAACCACCAGTGTGGACATGAGACCATCACATGGTGCAGGTGACGGCGGGCCTGATTTGAGAGACGGCTTACCACCCAGCATTCTTATTTATTCAAGGCCACGTTCAGGTACTTTCTTCCATCCACCCGACCACCACATGGCGGCCGGCCACTTCTGTGTGTCCAGCCAACAGCACAGAGGTGAATCTGACTACAATGACTTCCCAGCCTGTGCCCCTGATCTCCTCTTTCCCTGACAGCCGGAGGTGTGAGTGGGACCCGGCTGCTTCCTTCCCTGGTTGGTGGGGAGGGGAGGGACCTCCTGAAGACCCCTGAGTACTCACCACTGGGGGCGGTTACTGGAGTCCGGTGGGTGTAGCCTGCGGAGAGAGGGGAGGTGCTGAGGTGGGGAAAGAATGAAGCAGCCCTGGGGGTGGGGTGGGGGCGGAACCCGTGAGCTTGACAGTTCAGCAAGGTGCAGGTGGCCGCTGCTCACCACTGACACAGAGACTGTCCTGCTCCAGGGTGTAGTGGCCCAGCCTGGTGACGCCACGGGTCAGCCGGCTCAGCTCCCAGTACAACTTCTCTCTGTCCAGCCTGCGGCCCGCAGGGTCGGGGCGGTAGGAGCAGATGGCGTTGACGCTGGTGGCCGCTCCAGCCTTCTCGGGCCTGGGGAGGGCAGGACACAGCGGTGCAGATGGAGACAATTCATCTGCGGGGAGGGGGGTAGCCCTGAGGGGTACCAATATGGGGGCACCGTGGGGAAAGCTAGGAGGCGGTGGGGCTCCTGCCAACAGCCCCCCGGGGACGCTCGCCATCCACACTGAGGGATTTTGCTCCACGTTCTGAACATGGTTCCTCCCAGGCCACCTTGTGGGTCGGGACCCCTCTGTGTTTTATGCTCCACCGTCACCACACTGCCGAGTCTCACTTAAAATGGGAATCCTCCTTGGTTGGGAATTTGCTGAAATCCTTCTGGCTCCCTGCTGCCTGTGGACCAGGCCGCCCTGCGCTGCCCCGGCATGCACATGGCGGCAGTCGCGGCTGCCCTGCGCCTCTCTCCGCCTCCCCCCTTGCAGGGGACAATGTCTGCTCCTCATGCTGGCTACCTCAGGCTCTCATCTGAGGCTCCCTCTCCCTGATTCACTCCTGGCCCAGAGCTGTGTCTCCTGCCCACCGAGTCCTCCTCCCCGGGTTCTGTTCCTCCTAGACCCACTGCACTTCCTATCTCCTAGCACTTCAACGGTCTTTCTGGGCCTCAGTTTCTCATCTATAAAATGAGTGTAATCATTGTGAGCATTAATTCTGTTATAAGTGTAATGTTTACAATAGTATCCAGGACACCCCTAAGTGCTAAAGGAGTATCTGTCACAATTATTTTATTCACCCTCAAAGTATATGTTTTTATATAATTGATTACATAATTCACATATAATAAATTTGTGTGCCTGTGTTTGCATATATTTACATATAATTAATGCCCTACTCTCTTCTTGATGGCAGAGTCTATGCTTTGGCCTCCATGGAGATTTCAGAGCTCAGCATGGAGCTTAGACACAGTAGGTGCTCAAGCAATGCTTGTGGATGGAAAGAAAATTTGTGGAACTCCAGGCCAGGGGGGCAGAGAGGGCATTTCTGCTGTGGGCGCATTAGCACCTTGGGCCAGACCCCAAGTAAAAGGGCTTCATTCCATCCTGCTCTATCCTGGCACCATAGGGAGGGAATCCTTTCTCAAATTCTATTTTTGGAGGCATGGAGATATCCTGGGGAGATGCCCATTAAGGCTCAACTTCCAGGGGACCTCGGAATGGAGAGGACCACTCGTGCTCAGAAGCCCCATTACTCAGTGAAGGGGGGGGGGCCAAACCACACATCTCTGCCCTGGAAGGGAGCAGGGGATTGAAGGCTGGGATTATGGGGGAGGGGAGAGAGCCCATGGTCCTTCCCAAGGAAAAGCAGCCCAGCAAGCTTAGTGGGAGCAGGTGTGGACTCTGAGGAGGCTGGGCTGGAATCCTGGCTCCACCATGTGACAGCCACTGGCTCTGGGAAAGCTCCTTAACCTTTCCGTGCCTTGGTTTCCCATCTGTAAAATGGAAGTAATAGTAGTGACATTAAGAGAGTCCAGGAGGATGATGGACAGGAAGCCTCTTGCCCAGTGACTCTAACCTGGGGTGCTCTGCATCTCAGGAGTCATTTGGCAATGTCTGGTGACAGATTTGGTCATCACTACTTCAGGGCTGCGCTACTGCGGGCATCTGTCGCATGGCCAAGATGCTGCTAAATATCCTACAGTGCAGAGGACAGCCGCCCGGGACAAGAACTCACTGGCCCAGAATGTCAGGACTGACCATATACCAAGAACTCCAATGTCTGCCTAAGTATTTGCTGCGGTTCAGCCTTCAGGAATCTTTGCACGCAATGTGGACACGGCAGGCTGGGGATCATAGCCTTTGTGAAGGATCAGGGATGGCTCCTTTATGAAGGAATCCGGTGCATACTTTCCAGTCGCTATGTTTTGTCATTTTGTTCCCATTAAATGCTGCCTGGGAGATTTGAGGCTCAGGAGGATGGGAGGGTCCAGAGCAGGGCCTGGGGGCCAGCAGCCCTAAGGACGGCGGTTACCCCCGGTTAGGAGCTGGAAAGGGCTGAGGCCACAGCAAGAACCGAGCCCTAGAGGACCATGGGAAGAATCCCCACTGTGCCTCAGTGGGCCATCTTTTCTGGGGGTCCCCACCTGAGCGAGGTCAGTCTGCAGCCAGAGTAGAGAGGGCCGACACTGGTGTTCTTGAATAAGGGTCTGAGCTATTGAAGGAAAAGGAAGTGAGTAGAAGTTCTGAGCTCAACAAGGGCAGGGTCGGGGCAAGCTGGGTGGGGATGGCATCCATTGGCGGGGGCAGGGAGAGGTGGGTGGGGCATGGGGGAGGTAGGCGGGACGTGGGAGAGGCAGGTGGGGCTGGGGTCAGTGGGTAGGTGGGCCTCAGCAGGTGGTGCAGGAGTGAGGTGGGTGGGGCTCTCACCAGGCTCTGCAAGACCTTCTCTGTTTTGTTGAACTTGGCTGAACCCATAAACCGCATGTCCTCTGTGTAGCGCAGGTTGGTGATGGTGAAGTTAAGGGTGAATGGAACCAGGTCAGGGCCGGAGACTGCAGTGAGGTTGGGAGGAAAGGCACGCCCTGAGTCACTGACTAGGCTGGATTTAGGGGTGGTGGGGTAGTCTGGATTCGCATCCCTGGTACCCAGTATGTTCGCGTCTGGTTTAAGACCTCAGAATATCTCCTCCCCAAATATAAGACCTTATTATGTTATTCTATTAATAGTAATGATATTAATAATGACAACAAAAATAACAGCAATCACACTAGCTGATGTTTGGTAAGAGCGTGCTCTGTGCTAAGAGCTTTCCATCCAGTATCTTGTGTAGTCCTCAGACAAACCCAGAAGTGAATCCTTTTACTTATTCCCAATTGATAGAGGATGAAAACACGTTTCAGAGAAGTTAAGTCACTTCCTCAGAGCCACACAGCTATTTTAGGACAGAAGCTCAAATTCTAGAGTTTGACTTAAACCTGAGTCCTGCCCATCTGCTGGCTGTGTGACCTCAGAAAAACACTCAGCCCCCCAAGAACGAGTCTATGCCTCTCTTAAACAGGGAAAGAGCAGTGCCCGTCCGCTGGGCTCAAAGATCGTACATGTAAAGCTGAGTCAGCGTGACGGGACAGACAAGCAGTGAATGGTCCCGTCATTGCTTTGTGGACACTGTTGCGGCTGCTCCTTACATCTGCTTTCGTCTCTGCCCTTTGGGAATTAGTCCTGGATTTGCCCATGACTACTGAGAGTTGTTCCAGAATGTGCCACTGCATCTAATCTTAGTAACTGACCCCCCATGGGTCCCCTAAGGCCAACATGGTCACAGGTTGGTCCCTGGCAGGTCACGTGGGGTAGACTGTAAAAGTGAGCACCAATTCTTCACCTCCATGCATCTACACCCTCGCAGGGTGGTGCAAGGCCCTTCCACCAAGAGGTGGGAGTCTATTTCTCCACCTCTTGACTTTGGGCCATGACTGGCTTTGGCCAATGGGGCGAGAGAAACGTGATGCAAGCAGAAGCTTGAGAAGTGTCTGTGCACTGAGGCTTGCCCTCTCTTGCTTCTAAGAAGTCCATGATCACCATATAAAGAGGCCACAGCTAGTCCATGGGATGATGAGAGGCCACACGAAGGGAATTGAGGCACCCCAGCCATCAGTCAGGCATCTTCCAGAAGCAGAGTCACCTAGCTCACCTGCAGGTGACTACAGACACGTAAGGGAGCCTAGTTCAGACCCAAGGAACTGTCCAGCTGACCTATACACTAGTGAGTAGAGTCATTAGTGATTGTTTTAATTCAGTAAATTTGAGGGTTGTTTGTTACGCAGTAAAACCTAGCTGATACAATGCTTTCACAGAAAGCAAAGAGTGGATTAAAAGGAGTCACTGCTTTAGCTTGGGATTGAAAACCTAGAGTTACAGAGCTCTCCAAACCTAGGGACGGAGCTGGACTGGTCTGGTACAAAGCCATGGTCCCAAAGATCATCCTCTCCACACTGTGCCCCTGCTTTGCCCTGCCTACACATACTATTTTGCCCTTCTCATCGCTCAGCACAGAGGCACGTGGGTGGGAAGGAAGGGGACGTGGAGAGAAGGCTCTTACCTGTCGAGCTGGAGAAGGAGATTGGAGCTGCTGAAGTTCCCGAGGGCGTGGAAATCACAGGTACTGAGGAGGAAGCAGCAGAAATAAGAAAGACGCAGCGTCATCATCTTGGAGATGCCTAAGACAGGGGCCACTGATGCCCAGCTCAAGTCACAGAAGGTAGCGGGAGGGGTAGGTGGGTGACCAGGCCCCTGAGGCTTCCTTCCTCCATGAGGCCCTGGGTGTAGGGCACAGGGAGCAGTGGTTCCCACAAGGTTCGGGGGCAGAGAGCCAGGTAGGGTCTGGGCACTTACCGCTGGGGATGGAGGTCGGCGGTGGTCTGGTGTAACCTGCGGAGAGCAGAAGAGAGAGAGGTGGGATGTTTGAGAAGCTGAAGCAAAGGAGGAAGGGGCTGGGCCACTGCTGGAAGAGCAGATGCTATCGGGAGGTCGCATCCCTTCCAGGCAGTGCGTGGTGCCTCCTATAACCTTTCTCTGACTCTCCGCCTCCCTGTGTGTGACACAGCCCCTGGTGGGGGAGGAGGATCTCACAGGGAAAAGAAGAATGAGGGATGAAGGGTCTAGAGCAGACAGGGATGCATGCTCTGGCCAGAGCTCAGAATAATAATAACAGAACAATCCATCTGAGGTGCAGAGGGAGACCCCTGCTCACCATTGACATAGAGACGGTCGCTGTCCAGGATGTAGGAACCGAGCTGGGTGACACCGTGGGTCTGGTGGCTCAGTTCCCAGTAGAGCCGCTCCCTGTCCAGCCGGAGACCCGGAGGGTCAGGTCGGTAGGTACAGACAGCGTCAACTCCAGTGGCTGTTCCACCGTTTTCGGGCCTGGGGAGAGAAGGACCTGGGCGTGGGCACAGGACAGAGGCATCCCGGGCACAACATCATCGTGCCAGCCTGCCTGCAGGTGAATGCCTGCTTCTCTGCTCTCCTGGTCCAGACAGGAGCTGCTCCTAAGAGAAGGGGCATCTCCGAACAACACGGGACCAGAGTGGGGGCTTTAGAGTCAGATGACCATCGGCTCCAGCCTTGGCTCTGTCGCTTGTCGGATAATCCACAGAAGTGGGTCTAACTCAGTTCTCCCGTCTTTGCAGCGTGGACAATGCTCTAACCCTTTAGTTAGAATGTCACGGGGTTTGGAAATAATACTGGTATCTAGCTTTGGTGCCAGACACTCATTAACTAACTGGGTAACTGTTTAACAGATGTTCACAGAACCGGGCATGTACGGTCCCTCGCACTGGGTAGCGGCTGTGAGCAGGTTCATCAGCTCCTGGAAGGCTGAGCCAACCCAACTTTGGAGCTGGGCATCTGAGCATGAGACACTGCATGAGAAAGGCCCCCTACCCACTGTCCGCCTGCTTGTATTCCCAGCTCCCTAGAGGGCGGGAGCGGGGAAAATTAGCCCGGAAGGGCAGGTACTGCTGCCAGAGAGTGCTACCGGGGAGAAGCAGAGTATCCCTTGCACCTCAACAGGGTGGAAGTGATCTTGAGCTAAGGTGCTTCCAGCTCTGGTCTCCTAGAAACTTGATAAAGGTGCAATGTCAGCTGTGATTCTCGGTGATGCTATTTATGGTCTAAATGACCCCTTGTTGATGACCTGCATCTTTTCTGGAAGGGCTGAAAGTGGACACCGATACCTCACAGGAAGCTATAGCCCTGCGCTTCCTCAGGCGTGGCAAACCTCTTAACTTGTCGGGGCTGTTACAGGAGGTACACGGAACACGTAAGCCGAGGCGGCTCCATCTCCTATCCACTGAGGTTACGTTTCTTTGCACATTAACCGTCACCTGGATTCCACAAGAATCGTCCTTGGACTTCCAAGAAGGTTCTTACAAAAAAGAAAGGCCCAGTGCTCGCTGTGCTGTCTAGGTGTGTGACCTATTCAGGTCTTGCAAGTCTGATTATCGGATTGGACCGAAGATGACCTAGAGAGGGCTGGCACCGGAGCTGGGAACTGTGAGACATGCAAGGTGCCTGGACGCGACATTTAAGGGAGTGCTTATTCTCGGGGCTGTGCAAACACAGGGTGGGCACTGAGGGGGAGTGCCTCCTTAAATGTTGTGTCCGCGGCATCCTACTTGCCTCCCTAGTCCAGGCCCTGGCTGGCCCAACCAGCCCATCCCCAACTACACGCCTCCTAAGGCAAGACAAAGAAGAGGTCTCACCTTAGCGTGGTCACCCTGCAGCCAGTGTAGAGCGAGCCAACGCTGCTGTTGGCAAACAAGGGCTTGAGCTGGGAAGGAAGATGCGGGCGAATGAAAAGTAGATGTAAAAGCCACCGTCATTTAAAACACCACGTTTTAAAGTGAAACAACAGCTCCCCAATCCTCTCAACACAGCATTTAATTCTCAGAAGAACCCTTTGGGACCAATGATTTTATGATCTTAAATTTTACGGAGGGGGTGATACCAAAGGACAAGATCACTACTCCAAAGGCACATCACTTCTCGGTGGCCGTTCCACGTTTTGAACCTACAAACTGTCTTCCCCTCTGGCCCTCTGGAGCCGGAGTCGTGTGTGTAGTAAAGAGACTCAAGGAGGCTGGGGAGGACGCTGGAAGAGAGGGGTGGGCCTCGGGGGTTCTCACCAGGCGCTGTAGAATGGACTCTGTGGAGTTGAACTTCTCAGAGCTCGGCCGCATGTCCTTTGTGTAGGGCAGGTTGATGATGGTGAAGTTGAGGGTAAAGGGCACTGGGGCAGGGCCGGCAGCTGCAGGGGGAGGGGGGAGAAGAGCCATGCACTGAGTCAGGTCTGGACCCCTGGGACGCACAACCCTAGCCTGCTCGGAGGACGCTAGCATCTTGGAGCTACCAGGGAGAGGCTGCCTCACCTGGGACCTTTTGGGTATGGCTCCGTGTTCATCTGAGGCTGGAAATGGAGTGGGGTTGGGGAGGGGAGGTGGTGGCATGTTCTGCTTTACATGGTCCCCAGCTTTGGCCACCTACAGAAACTTAGGACGATGGTGTCTGGGTGTTTCCTAATGAGCCGGAGATGGTGCCTGCCTATCAGCCCGTAGGGCATTTACTTCTTCACAGCAGGCTGGGAACCCATGAGCTCAAAAGCCTGCCAGGACCAAACTCAATTTTTTTTTTTTACATCCCGTTGTTTTAAACATAGCCCAAACAGGCAGATTTCAGCCACCTTGAGCTGCCTGCCTTGCATACCCATGAAATGGTACCCAACACCTGAGGGCTGTGAAATGATCAACCTCACCAGTGCCGTGAGGTAGACATGAGAATGTCTTCCCTGACCACTCCCCTCCCTGGGGAGTTCCCTTGCCCTTCTCCCCTTTTGAGTAGGGGTCCCCATGTCGTAGCCTCTTAAAGAGGTCGGCTCTGAGGTTCCTCCCCTGCAGGCAAAGCCAAGCTGCCCACCACGTTGTGTGTGTGCTACTGCCCTCTAGTGGTCATATCATTTTCTTTGCTCTCCGGCCCCAAATCCTCTAAACCCACAGGCTGGGCTGGACCAGCACGAGACCAGGTGAAGAACCAAGAGCTAAGGACTGTCTGGGCTCCAGCCAGTTTCATTTCCTACCAGGGGCGTCTTTGAAGACCCTCCCAGACGGGTTCAGCCTTCAATGTTTGAAAATTCGCCTGAGGAACAATTTGCCAGCTAACAATTTGTTCCCCAATTAACTCATTTAGTAAGACTTACTTCATAAATAATTCCTCTCAAGTATATCCTTATTCAAAAGGATATTTTTGAGAGACAGAGAGCGAGTGTGGGGTGGTCAGAGACAGAGGGAGGCACAGAATCCAAAGCAGGCTCCAGGCTCTGAGCGGTTAGCACAGAGCCCGATGCAGGGCTTGAATCCACAAACCGTGAGATCATGACCTGAGCCGAAGTCAGGCATTTAACCAACTGAGCCACCCAGCCGCCCAGGCACCTCTGTTCTGTTGTCTTTAAAACGCAATGTCATTGTGGGCACCTGGGTGGCTCATCAGTTAAGCGTCTGACTTTGGGTCAGGTCATGATCTCACAGTTTATGGGCTCGAGCCCCACATTGGACTCTGTGCTGACCGTGTGGAGCCTGCTTGGGATTCTCTCTCTCTCCCTCTCTCTCTCTGTCCTTCCTCCACTTGCACTCTCTCTCAAAATAAATAAATAGCCTTTAAACAAAAAAGAATATAAGCTTTATGAGGGCAATGATTTTTTTTCTGTTTTGTGTTCTCTGCTGTGTTTCCCAGGGCCGGGCACAGAATAGGAGCTCAGTAAAGGTTGTCAATTGACTCATTATCACTAAATTTACTATGACTTTGTGTCTTTGAGTGAATAATGTCAGGGGTGTTTACACTCACCAGCACCCTCTAACAGATGTGCCATCTGACGGTACTTACCTGTGGGGCTGGGGAAGGAGGATGGAGTTGCAGAAGCTCCCAGGTCCACTGTGGAGGTCCCTAAAGCTGAGGAAAAGGCCTGCTTAGTAAAGGCAGACAGGCAAGCACATGGCAGAAATGCCAGCACGAGAGACTAGTTATTAGGCTTGCTGAACATAGGGCTTGGGCTGAGATGCCCCTGTAACTGGGGCAGAGAGGAGAGCAGATGACTCGTGCCCTCCCAGGAGCTCTGTCTCTCCCGGAGAGGACCTAAGCGGCCACGAAGAGGTGTCAGCTCTGCCTTCCCTGGGTGGGGCCCTGGTCATCAGTGGGATACTCACTGCTGGTGGTGGACGCAGAGCTCTGGTGGGTGAAGCCTGTTGGGAGAGGGAGGCAGGATAGCGGGTCAGGGTTAAGGGAGAGGTGGGGGACCAATCCGGAGGCCAGGCAGCGGAGGGGGCTCCAGCAGGGGGCACTGTTGGGGATTCTCCATCAGCACAGCCAGGAAAGAAGGCTGTGAGGGTGAGGTCAGTCCAAGACGAAGAAGACGAAACCATGAGGTCCAGACCTGAACCAGCACATCCAGTGCAGGGGCCAACCCCCTATGGGCCAGACGGGCCACGGACTCTCAAGCCACAGGGCAGAGGCTGCCCAGTGAGGGGGAGAGACTCCGATCACATCCCAGTGGCTCACCATTGACACAGAGACTGTTCCTGTCCAGGGTGTAGTGGCCCAGCAAGGCAACGCCATGGGTCAGCTGGCTCAGGTCCCAGTACAGCCTCTCTCTGTCCAGTCCAGGGCCTTTAGGGTCGGGGCGACGCATGCAGATGGCATCCACTCTGGTGGCTGCCCCGTCCTGCTCAGGCCTGGGTAAGAATCACCACACAGTTGTTAACTGTCTCTCTATCTGTTGCTCCTTCCCTCTCTCTCCTTGCCATCCCCTAAGGCAGAAACTTGGAAACCCTAGTTAACAAGAGCTGCTGCATCAGGGAGGCACCCTCCATAAACAACCAACCGGCACACCACAGGCCGGAAGCCTCCTGGCTTGCCCGGGAGAGAAGCCTCTGGAAGCACAGGGTGTGTGGCTGAGACACAGAGGGGGCTGTTGACAGGGTGAGCATCCCTGGAAGAGCCCAGATGAGGCTGCGACAGCCATGTCCTGTCACAGGTCTTGACGGGCACAACAAGGGGCCTAGGGTCACGGTCATGGTGCAATGGCCAGCCCATAGCCTCAGGGCAGGTGACCACCGCATGGCTTGGTGACATTTTCCTGCAGAAAGTTACGGTTTTCAAGTGGTGAAGTCAAAAAGCTAAAGTCACTCAGTCTAGAAGTAGGGCTGGGACATTCCTAAAGACCCAAGAGACTAAATGGCCGGAGAGACGCGCCTTTTTGGTGGGTCTGTTTGAAAGCATGACCTGCCCATGTCTCAGCATAGTGTCCAGTCACAGGACTCTGACCCACCCATCGACCACCCAGCCACCCACTACTCGGTGACATGGAGGGAAAGGCCACCCGAGGGCCGCGGATAGGAGGTCTCTCGTAGTAACAACCACCCTGGTACGTTCTCAGCACCCAGCAGCCCAGCACTGGGTCCTCACGATCACATCACTGAGCCCCAGAGGTTCCTGCGGCTGTGCTCCTCAGCTCCCAGCTGTTACTACACCCATCACACTATATGTTACACATGACACAGTTATACACGGTGCACATCTAACATGTAACAATGCATTTGGCATGTAAGTATATGATATCTGTGCGTCACGAATTTATTTTACATTTTATTTATTATTGCATTATATATTATACCTGTTATGTATATCCCTTATATATAACACATATTCTATATTAGGGATTATACCTATATATTATATATATAAGGAATTACACCTAACATATAAAATGTGTAACAGAAGCCTATATATATTTATATAAAGTATAGGTATGATGATATATTATAGCTGTGTCTAATATGTATTAGGTAATACGTACATTATATAATAATATTGGAGTTTATACCTATATATATCATCTGTACTGGATATGGTATCTATATGTAACACACCTCTTATGTCTATGTGCATGTAAAGTAAAGGTGTAATTCTACATGTTCTGTCTAGTATATCCATACATGATATAAATGTATATGTAATATACAATATACATATTATAGTTATGTAGATTACATGTAATATATATGTTAGGTATAGATATAATGGTGTATAATCACACCTCTTCTCTCTCTCCTCTCTCCCTCTATGTGCATGCATATATTTACACATACAGTTGACTACTGAACAAATGGAGGTTAGGGGGATTTCAACACAGTTGAAAATCTGCATAGAACTTTGGACTCCCCCAAAACATAACGACCAATAGATGGCTGTTGACCAGAAGCCTTACTGATAACATGAACAGTCAATTAACATGTATTTTCTATGTTCTAGGCATTATATACTGTATTCTTATAATAAAGTAAGTTAGAGAAAAGAAATTGTTATTAAGAAAATTTTAAGAAAGAGAAAATACGTTCAGCACTGAACTGTATTTATCTTTAAAAACTCCACGTATAAGTGGACCCGTGCTGCTCAAGGGTCAACTCTCTCTCCATATAGATACAGATACTAGTATACTTACATTATCAATAGAAATTAACATAGGCATGGATATCACTATGCATACATTATGTATAGGCTAATATGTCATATATAACACACGGAGTAACGGCGCACAGCAAGGTTCCGGCGCCCGCCTAGGATCTCAGTAAATGAACTTGGCTCTGGCTCTACCAAGGCTCTTGGCCACTAGGCTCCTCCGCCCGCTCTTCCCCCAGTAAGGAAGGGAAGCTGGAGGGAGATGCCAGTGATAAAACGAGAATCTGAGGACCCCCAGGCCTAGAGATTCTGAGAGAGATTTGGGGGGTGAGAATGCCAGATGTGAAGCAGTGCCAACCAAACGCCACCCCGGCTGCACCCAAGGGGGTGTCCTGCCCAACCGCAGCCTCCCAGGGCCGGGCAGGCTGCCTTCAGCTGAGCCTGGCCCATTTAGGGGCACACGCTCTCTCCCTAACCATGTGCTTGCTTTCCTGCCCTCCCGGATTCTCCCCCCTCGAGGTTGCCAGGTTGGCGTTTTCCGCATGTGCAAGGCCAGAATGAGGCAGGGGAGGCAGCGCGGCTTAATGGCCGGGAGCCTGTCCCTGGAACCCGCCATGCCGGGGCTGCTCTGGGCGGCCTGCACAGCTCCTCTGAGCCCTCAGGTCCGGGGCCTGCTTCCCGAGGCTGTTGTGGGGACTGACAGGATGAAACAGAATGTACGGGCGTGGTGCCTCAGGCCTGGGAACTGCTAGCCGCTGGGAGTGGTGCTGTTGATGGTGATGTGCAGTACCAAGGACGGACAACGTCAGGAGGCCCGTGGGTGAGGGTCCCATACACCTGCTGGGCTGTGTTCCTGGGGAGTCTCACCTGAGCGAGGTTAGTCTGCAGCCCGAATAGAGGAATCCCAGACTGCTATTCTTGAAGAGGGGTTCGAGCTATGAGAGAGGAGAGGGTAAGTGAGAAGGGAACCCTGAGGGATGCCAGGGGGAGCTGGGGTACTGGGGAGGCAAATGAGGCAGAGGTGACCTTGGCCCGGGCAGGGGGTGGGTGGGGCTGGCACTGGTGGGCGGGGTGACATGGGGCGGGGCTGGCGCGGTGGGCGGGGTTCTCACCAGACCCTGCAGGATCCTCTCCGTGGAGTTGAACTTCCAGGAACCCGGGCGCTGCATGTCCTCTTCGTAGCGCAGGTTGGTGATGGTGAAGTTGAGGGTGAACGGCACCAGGAAAGGGACGGCCGCTGTAGCAGGAAAAGCAAAAGGAGGCCGTGCCTGAATCAGGCCGGGGCTGGACTTGAAAACAGCTTCTGGGGTTGGAGATGGAGGGTCCGGATTGAGGAAGCAGAGATTCAGAGTAGGCAGACAGGCTACCTTAGGACCAAAGACAGAGGCCAGATGAGGAGCAAAGGCAGAGGCTATTAAATGTGCCTGCATCCACATTCATCAGAATGGCTATTAGGCGATGAAAGAAAGGAGGAAAGAGAGAGGGAGGGAGAGAGGGAAGGAGGGAGAAAGGATGGAAAAAAATAAGTGTTGGCAAAAATGTGCAGAAATTGGAATCCTCATGCATTGTTGGTGAGCATGCTAGCGGAAGTGCTGTAGAAAACAGTTCAGGGGCGCCTGGGGGGCTCAGTCGGTTAAGTGCCCGACTTGGGCTCAGGTCATAATCTCACAGTCCGTGAGTTCAGGCCTTGACTTGGGCTCTGCACTGGTAGCTGGGAGCCTGGAGCCTGGTTCAGATTCTGTGTCTCCCTCTCTCTGCCTCTCCCCCATTCGTGCTCTGTCTTTGTCTCTCAAAAATAAACATTTAAAAAAATTTAGAGGGGTGCTGGGTGACTCAGGCACCCAATGTCTGACTTCAGCTTAAGTCATGATCTGGTGGTTCATGAGTTCAAGTCTCGCATCAGGCTCTGTGCTGACAGCTCAGAGTGTGGACCGTGCTTTGGATTCTGTGTCTCCTTCTCTCTCTGCCCCTTCCCACTCATGCTTGGCCTCTTTCTCTCTCAAAAATAAATAGACGTTTAAAAAAGTTTTTAAAAGCCAGTCCCCAAAGATTGCACGCTATATGATGCTATTGAAGCAACATTCCCAAAATAATGTTAAAGAGATGAGAAACGGATTAATGGTTGCCAGAAGGAGGTGGGCGGGTATGCCTGTAAAAACATCTTTGCAGTAATACAACTGTTCTGAGCCTTGACAGTAGTGGTGCTTATGAAAATATGCCTGCGTGATAAAGTGGCATAACCCCCCCCCACACACACACATACACAGAGGAATCCATGTAAAACTGTAATCTGAGGTCTGTGGATTTTCACAATTAATTCCTGGTTTTGACATTATCTGATATTTTGATATAATGTCTGATATTATCTGTAACTGTAGTTTCAGAAGATGCTAACCCCTGAGCAGAAATTGAGTGCAGCATGCAGAAAAGTCTGTCCTATATTTTGCAATTTCCTGTGAATTTATATTTATTTAAAAATGAAAATTTTAAATTTAAAAGATTAAAAATTAAAAAGCAGAACTACAGAGTGTGGCATGTTTCTGTGCTGAATAATATGGTTATCTTAAATTTTTTCATGTTTATTTATTTTAAGAGAGAGAGAGAGAGAGTGAGAGCGAGAGTGAGGGAGCATGAGCAGGAGAAGGGAGAGAGAGAGGGAGAGAGAGAATCCCAAGCAGGCTCTGCGCTGTCCACACAGAACTCCACGTGGGGCTTGAACTCACGAACTGTCAGATCATGACCTGAGCTGAAACCAAGAGTTGGTCACTCAACTGACTGAGCCACCCAGGTGCCCCAAGAGCTCTGTGCTGACAGTGTGGAGCCTGCTTGGGGTTCTCTCTCTCCCTTTCTCTCTTTCTCTGCCCCTTCCCTATTCAGGCTTATTCATACACACACACTCTCTCTCTCAAAATAAATAAACTTTAAAAAAAAAGAGTTGGATGCCTAGCTGATGGCTACCCAGGCGCCCCGGGGTTATCTTCTACAATTATTATCAATTGTAACCGGCGTTCAATCCCAGTCCCCCGGAACACCGACAGCTTGGTGAGGGAAGCAACCACGTGACTCCGCATCTTCTCCCTCTGCCTGGCCCGGGTCACGTGCCGCGCGAGGTCTGTCGTACCGAAGTTCCCTGGCATTCCCCGTGCTGTGTGCTTCCATACATTCTCGTTCAACCTTCACAATGACCTTATGAGGTACGATAATTCTTACCTGGCAGGTGAGGACACTGAGGCACTGAGAGGGTCAGTCAGTTGTCCAAGGCCAATGCATCTGGCAGATGAGGACACAGTCTCTGCTCTTGAGGAGTGCAGAGCAGAGCAGGGGAACCCTGGTACCTCCAGGGCTTTACAACTTCCAGATACAGATTTGAGGCTCCTCACAAGGAGCCGAGAGAGAGGGCACCTACCTGTGGAGCTGGAGAAGTGGGCTGACACCGCTGAGGTCCCTGGGAAGAGCACGGGGGTCACAGAAGCTAGGGGTGAAGAGTCCAGAGTAAGAACGGGGATTCTGAGTAGGGCACCTTTCCTGTCCAGCTAGAGCCACTGAATGCCGGAGGAGCTGGGTAAGACTGCCAGGACTCCCAGCCACCTCTCTCCCCGGCCCTGGGGTCAGGGGTCAGTTGCTGTCACCAGGGGTCTGCAGCGTGCGGTCACCAGGGCTGCGGGTACTCACCACTGGGTATGAGGGTTGAGGTCCAGTGAGTGTAACCTGAAATGAAGAGACAGAACTGGGATGAAGCAGGGGAGGGAGGTCCAAGATACGGCCCCACAGCCCACCAGCCCTTACCCCCAACTAAGACTTCACATCTACGCAGTTCACAGTTGTGATTCAAGGGTGACTGTACCTTGTTTCTAAAAGGCTGAGAAATCAGAGACCCAGGCCCCTGTCTTCATGAGCTTGCAATTTATTTGGGAAGATAAATACACCAACACTTCTAGAAACGGGTTTGTGAAGTGTGCTTTTCGGGCTCCAGAGGGGATTTTGAGATAGACACTGACAGGGACAGAGATGGTCAGACCTTTGAATAGCCACTGACTTCAGCCAGAGAGATATCTGTCCTCTGTTATCAGTCTGGATGAAGGCTTCGTGACTCAGGCAAGTATAGAAACCACAGCCCTGAAACGCAGGGACGCAAGGGGAAGAAAAGGGTTTGCAAACTGGAGGACCTGCGGGGGCCCTGACTCATCAAGGGGTATCACTCAGGTGGAAAATGACACACAGGGTAGGTTCTACGACAAACTGGAGAGTCCACATCCCTTGCGGGTGGGGGGGCAGATTATCAGCTTCAACTTGTGGTTACAAAAAATGGTGCTCACCATTGACATAGAGGCTGTTCGTGTCCAGGGTGAAGGGGCCCAGCTGGGTGACACCATGGGTCTGACGGCTCAGCTCCCAGTACAGCGTCTCCCTGTCGAGCTTAGGGCCCATGGGGTCGGAACGGTGAGAACAGACGGCATCAACTCCAGTGGCTGTTCCCTCTTTCTCAGGCCTGGGTGGGGAAAGACAGGGGAAAGGGGACGTGGGGATTCCAGGTAGGAGCTCTGGAAAGCCTCACTGAACGAGGGGACAGAGAAAGCAGAAGGACCGGTGGACAGCCCGGAATGGCCTTGGTGCTGGAGGAGGGTTGGAGATGATTAGGACAACCAAGGTCCCTGAGCACAGAGGGACATCTCCAAATGCTGATGCTTGTGCCGAGCTCTAAAATGGAACTAGAGTGGAGCACCTGGGTGGCTCAGGTGGTTAAGCGGCCAACTTCGGCTGAGGTCATGATCTCACAGTTCGTGGGTTCGAGCCCTGCATCGGGCTCTGTGCTGACAGCTCAGAGGCTGGAGCCTGTTTCAGATTCTGTGTCTCCTTCTCTCTCTGCCCTTCCCCTGCTCATGCTCTGTCTCTCTCTCTCTCTCTCTGTGTCTCATAGAAATAAATAAAATGTTAAAAAAATAAAAAAATAAAATGGAACTAGAATGAATTATGCTAAGTGAAACAAGTCAGTAAGAGAAAGACAAATATTATATGATTTCACTCATGTGGAATTTAAGAAACAAAACAGATGAACACAGGGGGAAAAGGAGGAAAATAAGATAAAAACAGACAGGGAGGCAAACCATAAGAGACTCTTAAATACAGAGAACAAACTGAGGGCTGCTGGTGGGACGTGGGTGGGGGGTGTGGGCTAAATGGGTGACGGGCATTAAGGAGGACACTTGGGACGAGCACTGGGCGTCGTATATAAGTGATGAATCACTGGGTTCTACTCCTGAAGCCATGATCACACGATATGTTAACTAACTTGGATTTAAATTTTAAAAAAGGAAATAAAAGGGGTGCCTGGGTGGCTCCGTCCATTAAACATCCAACTTCGGCTCAGGTCATGATCTCATGGTTCGTGAGTTTGAGCCCCACATTGGGCTTTGTGCAGACAGCTCAGAGCCTGGAGCCTTCCTCAGACTCTGTGTCTCCTTCTCTTTCTGCCCCTAGCCTGCTCTCTCTCTCTCTCTCTCTCAAGAATAAAATAAACATTTAAAAATAAATAAATAAGTAAAAGAAATAAAATGACAATCCTAACAAGGCAACGTATATGCTAACGTCAGAAGCATGATGGAGAGGACTTAGAGAAGGTGAGAAAAGGCAATGTCAAAATGCTTAAGCCCCAGCTCTGTGGCTCAGTTGCTGGCTGACTCTGAGCAAGTCCCTCAGCCTCTCTGTGGCTCTGTTTTTTCATTCATCAAATGAGGTAATAGGACAGACCCCACAGTACTTAGCACCAGTAAAGGCTCAGTAGAAGACAGCAATTTTTATAAGGCATTAATAGGGCCAAACTTCCTGGTGTGAACGGACCTGGCAGTGAGAGAGACTTAGCCTTTTGAAAGAAACAGTGAGGCCAAGCAGCCAGCCTTGAGTGGAGATGGGCATGCGGCTGTGTGGTATCTCAGAGCGTGAGAAACCTCAAGGCCAGTGGAAAGGGGAAGCAGAGCACTGTGGCCGGAGGACCATGGTATCCTGGGAGCTGAGGGCACTCCTTCCTCGCTGAAGGGTCAGTGATCGGGAGATCTCAAGGAGTAAGGTGAGCCAAGTGCACACCTGGAGGCTCCCACAGGCTAGGGTCCGTCTCGGAACCTACGTCCAGGAAAAGTCGTGAATAATTTACAGTGTGCTCTTTATATGTTAGTTCCTTTGCTAAGCACCTTTCATTTTAACCCTATCTATGCTCACACAAATGACCACAAAGTCTTTCCTTCAATCAGAAGTGGAGTCTCTTTCAGTGCGCCTGGGTGGCTCAGTCAGTGGTGTCTGACTTTAGCTCAGGTCATGATCTCACAGTCTGATCTCATGGAGTTGGAGCCCTGGGTTGGACTCTGTGCTGACAGCTCAGAGCCTGGAGCCTGCTTCGGATTCTGGGTCTGTCTCTCTCTCTGCCCCTCCCCTGCTCTCTCTCTCTCTCTCTCAAAAATAAACATTAAAAAAGAAAAAAGAAGTGGAGTCTGTTCATTCATCTCTCGAATCTGGGCTTGGCCACAGGACTGGAACTGGCCAGTGCACACTCGCAAATGTGATGCAAACGACAGCTTGGAAGGCACGTGTGCAATAGGGCTTGTCACTTCTTGCTGCTCTTGGACCTCTGAGCATGTGAATGAGCCCCGAGCTCGCCTTCGGAGCACGGGACGATGTGCAGGAGAGTCTCACAGACTGCAGACACATGGACGGGCCTCTTCTGAGACCAGCTGAGCCACCCCAGGCAGGAGAATCTCCCAGCGGATTCCCTACCAAATCACCATCCTGCAGAATCATGGGCAAATGGAGATACTCCCCCCTGAGGTGCTGGAGGCTGAGGCACAGAGATGGTAAGTAGGATATTTAGCAGCATCCCTGGCCTCAGGCCCTAGAGGCCAGTAGCAACTCCCACCCTTGAGTTTCGACAATGAAAACTTGTCTCCAGACATTGCCAATATCCCCTGGGAGGGGAATCGTTTTGGTTGGAAACTGTGGCTCCATTGCGATAAAGCCAGCACGGTTGACCGGTTGTTTTCTTGATGAGTTCCAGAAGCAAGATCTCTCTGAAAAATTCAACCTGGTCACCTGGGAAGGGGAGTCCAAGAGGACTCTGCATTTCCTGGCTAGGAACGCAATGTGAGACAGCCCGCCGCCGGCGGTCAGCTGTCCTGGGATGGTGGTCCCGCTCGTGGCCCCCACCCCCCGCGCATGGCCTGCACGTGCACTCTGGAGTTCTCACCTGAGCAAGGTCAGTCTGCAGCCATAATAGAGGGGCCCGATACTGCTGTTCTGGAACAAGGGTTTGAGCTGGGGATGAAAGACATGGAGGTGAGTGGATGGGCCGAGGGGCCGGGAAGGACAAAAGTAGGCACTGGAGGGGCTCTCACCAGACGATTCAAGATCCTCTCTACACTGTTGAATAGCTCAGATCCTGGGAGCCCCATGTCCTCTGTGTAGCGCAGGTTAGTGACGGTGAAGTTGAGGGTGAAGGGCACCAGAGGCGGACTCACACCTGCAGCAGGAAAGGGAGAGAGGGGTTTCATTATGATCTCTGGCGGGGATGTAGGCAGCAGATCCAAGGCTTGCCACCCTATCTGGGTCTCCTTCGCATCCAGCCAGACTTGGCCTCCAACTTGGATGGATGATTTTAGCTGGAAAAAGAACCTCAACTCTTTAGTCCAATGTGTCTAAAGAAAAACAGTTGGTAGACATTTGGGTCGGAGGAAAAGAAGCAAAATCATTCTGTTGCGCCCTGGCGAGATCTCCCATTGGCTTCTGACTTCACCTTGGGAGAATGTGCAGCTGCTGACTTTTAACTATAAAGAACAAACTGATGGCTGATGGCTACCAGAAGGGAGGTGAGTGAGGAGATGGGTAAATGGGCGATGGGTATCAAGGAGGGCACTTGATGTGATGAGCACTGGGTGTGGTATGTAAGTCCTGAATCACTAAATTGTACACCTGAAATTCCTCTTACACTGTAAGTTAACTAACTGAAATTTAAATCAAACAAAAAAAAGAAAAGAAAAAATTACAGTAGACAAGGCTACAGTAATTAAGACAGTAAGGTACTAGATAAGGATGGACATGTAGATCAATGAGATATAATTGGAGGTCTAGAAGCAAATCCTCACATTTATGATGAATCGATTTTCAACATGGGCGCCTATACAATTTAATGGAGAGAGAAATTTTTTAAATAAATGGTACTTGTATAACTTGGAAAAAAGCAATGGTAGCTAAAACATGCCCACATTTCTTGAAAACATACATTTTCAGATTCAGGAAGCTTCAAAAATCCCAAATAGTATAAACTCAAAGAAAACCATGCTCAGATACATCATAATCAAACTTCTGAAAACCAAAGATGAAGAAGTCTTGAATAGGTCCACAGGAAAATGACATCATTAGTCATGGAATGACTTGGCACATCCCAAGCTTATAGGAGC
Source organism: Helogale parvula (assembly GCA_004023845.1). Classification (NCBI taxonomy): domain Eukaryota; kingdom Metazoa; phylum Chordata; class Mammalia; order Carnivora; family Herpestidae; genus Helogale; species Helogale parvula. Next base: position 20,016 of record PJEM01012081.1, read on the forward strand.
TAAGCCTGTCACAGAAATGGTTGAGTTGACCAGGGAGGAGCAGTAAGGAAGTGGAGAGTGTGTATTCTATCTAAAGCTTGTAAAAAGTTTGTAGTGTCTTGACTTATAAAACACAGAAAGCCAGAAGGCAGAATTCAAATTCCAGGTCACCAACCTGTATCCCATAACTCCAGACTCCCATGGCAGGATTAAAGGTCATAGGGATGTCCTGTCTTGGTCATGACACAAGCATGTAAAATACCCATAGACTCAAATTTAAAATAAATCTAAAAGGGTTGGAGGTAAGATAAGTTTCCTGACATAAAACAAGCCCCTTTTTCAGGTTCCTGGAGACCAAGAGCCCTCAGACCTGCATCTGGGTCAGATGAGGAGACAGAGCAAGAACCCTGAATGATTTTCGGGATGTTCAAAAAAAAATCCACAAATGTGGACATATACAAGATTGCTACATTAATTCATTCAATGAGTCAATTAATATAAAGTGAGTACAGACTAGGTGCTCAGCTCCAAGGTGACAAATACATAAATACCGAATAAAACACATAGTAGTAAGTTGCATCAGAAAATACTCATGGCTGTGGATAGTGAAAACCTGTGGGCCAGGTGTGTATTCAGGTGTGCTACTTCCTGTAAGATGGTCTAGGAAGGTCATTCAAAGGAGGTGAGATTGAGCTGGGATTTGGGAAGTAATAAGGTGCCAGGTGTAGTGGATCTCCAGGAAGAGCTGGCATAAAGTCCAGAGATTAGGACATTAGAGGAACAGTCAATGTCTGATGTGGCCAAAGTTTGGAGGGGGGGGGGGGAGTGAGTAGGACACGCTGAGGCTGGGTGGTCTATAGGAACCAAACCGTGTGGAGCTGAGGTTTTACGAGTCCCAGAAAGCAGGCTCTTACCTGTAGAGCTGAGGATGGGGGGCAGAGATGTGGAAGATTCTGGAAAGAATGTAGAAGTCACTGGAGCTGAGAAAAAAAGAACATGGGAAAAATTATGAAGTCCCATCCTGAAAGGATGTGGGACAAAAGCTATTCATTAGAATTTGGTCTTCAGTCTTGACTCAGAGCAGGACCCTGTGTGGGTTGGGGGCTCTTCTGAGTCTGCGGCTAGACAACTTAGGGAAGGAGCCCTGGCAGCTTCTCTCCAGAATGTGCTTTGGGGAACAGGGCTCCAGAGCATTGAAATTTCAGTCTTGAATACTCACTGCTGGTGGTAGGGCTCCAGTACCGGGGATTATAACCTGCGGAGAGGAGTAAAGGGCTGTTTTAATGGCAAGAGTTAAGGAAGGCGTAGATAGTAGACCAAGAGACAAAATTCATTAGCAAACTCGCTGAGATTTATATATGGACAATAATGGCTACATTTCATTCAGTGCCCTTGTGTGGCTTATCCCTTGAAAACAGTGAAGAACATCATCATCGTTATTACTGTCAGAATAAAAATACAATAATAATAGCTGCCCCTATTTACTGGGAATGTACTATGCACCAGAAATAATATGAAACAGCACATTACAAGGTAATGGGGCGGACTGACAAACAAGTGTGTCCCAAGGCCTAACCATGTCCTCTTGATCCATAGAGATATTTTTATCCTTGCTCTCTCAGCTTCTCTCCCTTCACAAAATTTTATGATACTATGATTTTATCTTTCTAGCATACTTTCTGGGTTTTTGGGGGTGTTTTTTTGGTGGTGTAGAAGTGATAAAATTGTGGCTATTAGAGAGAGTGGTCTGTGGAAGCAAGCAAGATGGAGGAGAGGAAATGTACATGTGGTTTGGAATATTAGAGAAACTTTGGAAACGGGCTAGAATAATGAACATGAGAAGAGACTTGGAGGTCAGATGGATGGCATAAAAATTGGGAGTCTGAAAGGAAGTGGGGAAAAGAGAATTTTTCATCAGGGTTTCTCTGGGTCATGGTCATGGTCATCTCCTTGGATGTGAGGGATAGAAGTAATTCTGGACCCAGAGGAACCCCATGAATTACTGGGGTTATTCCTGTGAACTATGTCATCTGACCACCAGGAAAACCCTGCGTGGTATATATGTCTGTTCCATTCTGTAAATGTTTGTAAAGCCTACGGGGGTTGCATGCTTTGTCCATAATCATACAAAACAGAGATCTGTCACTTACCAATCACTATCAACCACTGTGTTAAGGAAATATCCAAGTTGATATAGAGGAGACATAACTAATCAAGCATTAGGTTAGATTGTTAGGCTAGAGGTCATTTGTATCCCTTCCTGTCCTGAGATTTGAGGCTTTCTCCATCTGGATGGTCGGTCTGTGGTGTCGCCTTGTAGTTAGAAACTCGGAGTTTATATTCAATCTCCAGTTTGTTTGAGTCTTGACTCTGTCATGCATGATGGCTGGATTATCTTGGGGAAATGACTTCCTGTCTGAATGCATGATGGCTCACTCCATAAAAATGACTGTAACAGCTCACAGGGTTTTGAGTAAGATCAATACGAGATAATACTAATAAAAGACTTTATCACAATTCCTGGCCCATAAGAACCTTTTGAGAAGAATGAGCCACGATTGTATTTATTATTCTCAGCATTAGCGTTGCCGTTAGGGGCACTGTGGCCAATGGTGCTGTGTAAGTAGTTATTATTCACGGTCTATTTGCGAAGTGTTATCTGATGAAGTCTGAGTGGTTCTGACTGGCCCCTGGACGCTGAGTAAACTGGTTGTCATAATGGAGAGAATGAAATGGGGCGAAGGCTGAAATGGTCCCCTGCTGCCCACTTGGAAACTTTAACCACAGAGTTCTTTATCACCCACTTCTTTCTCTAGAGCCTGCGCATTGTGCTCTGATGGGAAACAGTGAAAATGAGGAAGAAAAATGTTATTCCAGGAGGTGAAAAGGGAAAGGAAATCGGATCCCCATTGTATGTTCATCATTCAAAAATGAGTCTCCAAGGAAATGCCAGGTTTGCATGGGAATTATAAATCTGTATGCGGCAATTTCCCAAACTCAGCATCATGGACATTTTGGTCTAGATAATTCATGGTGGAGGGCTGCATTGTGCATTGTGGGATGTTTAGCAGCACCCCTGGCCTCCACCTCCTCCGTGTCAGTACTGTTCCAGTTATGACATGAAATATCTCCAGATGTGCAAATGTCCTGTGGAGGACAGAATCGCCCCAGGTGAGAAGTGCCGGTATAGAGAAACATGGGCGGGGTGATCCCAACAGCAGCACAGACACTCACCGTTGACATAGAGACTGGCTCTGTCCAGGGTGTAAGTGCCCAGCCGGGTGACACCATGGGTCAGCTGACTTAGCTCCTGGTACAATTCTTCCCTGTTCAGCCCGGGGCCCGCGGGGCCAGGGTGATAGGTGCAGACGGCATCCACGCCCGTTGCCGCCCCTTCCTTCTCAGTCCTAGGGTAGCAGGGACATGGGGAGGGGCATCCCGAGATGTGGGAGAGTCACACATTTGGTTCACCTCCTGCCTTCAGCTTGCCCCCCACCCCCAGCTTGATCTCATGACATTTCTCTTCACTGGGTCTTGTCTGGTTTCTCATGCACATCCTTTTCTGGGACCTTCTCATCTAGATATCTTCCTACTCTTTCAAAGTGGTTAATCTCCAAGGCTTCATCCTCAGCCAACTTCTATTCTTTCGGGCTCACTCTTCTGGAGTCATATGGTTCACACTCACCGGTTCAGCTACTGGCTTTATTATCATGAGATCCGATCTTACTCTCTGGCCAAGACGCCTCTCCTGAGCTCTGTGCCATGTAACCAATACCCCAAGGATGTCCTTCAGACTTACTGGATTCCATATGTCCCAGATTAAGCTTATTAAAACATAGAACCTGCTCCTTCTGCCGTGTTTCCATATTGGGACCAGAGCCAAACATGTGGAAGGCATCCTGGACCTTCGCCTGTCCTTGGTCCCCCCATTCAAGCAACACCTAGGTGAGCCCAACACCTCACTGATCTCCCCCACCTCCTGTCCCACTGTCACACCAAGGCTTCCCATACCCACATCTTCCAGTGAGCTACTTAAAATAAAAGACATCACATCAAGGCTCTCCTTAAAACTCCACGGTTCCCCACCTACCTGAGATATACCAACCCTTGAAACACTTTTGCCAAAGGGTCTCCTGGCAATTCTTTCTGGCTAATGGTCATTCAGCTCAGGCATCGCTTTCTCCAGGCTGCTTCCGCTCAGCTTCCCCACATTCAGCTAAAAGTCCACCCTCCAGCCTCCTGTGGCCTCCAGGTAGCGCTTTATCATTGTACTAATCCTGTTACTATTATGTTGTTAAGGTCCTAGGGCTGCTGTCCTCTCCATACTGTGGGTGCCTTGAGGGGCTCGGTTCCCTCACCACCTGTCACAAGGCATGGCCTGAGGTACCTCATTTCATGTCTGCTTAAGGAGACATCGCTGGCCTTTCTGACCAGTGAGCATGAATTCTCCATGGCTCTTCTTATCCAAGTAATTTAAGACCTTTATTTGACAGCCACCTCTTTCAGGCAGCCCTCCCTGATACCCTCAGCCAGAGGGCATGCCTTCCATCTGAATTCCTGAAATTCCATCTGAAGCCATTTATGATTCTTCTAGTTGCCATGTTTAGGTCCTCACCTACAGGGGAACTTGCCCGTGACCGTTCTGAGGGAGGGAAGTCTCACCTGAGCAAGGACAGTCTGCAGCCAGAGTACAGTGGGCCGATGCTGGTGTTCTTGAACAAGGGACCAAGCTGGGGAGGAAGCAGAGAGAGTTGAGCAGGAGGGGCTGAGGTGACTGGCTGGGGGGGCCAGGGCGAGGCAGGCCAGAGGAGGCATTGTCCGGCTCTTACCAGGCGGTTCAGGGCCCTCTCAGTGGAGTTGAACTTCATGGAGCCGGGCTGGCTCATGTCTGGGGTGCAGAGCAGATTGGTGATGGTAAAGTTGAGGGTGAATGGCACCAGGGCTGGACCCACACCTGCAGCTGGAGGGAGGGAGAGAGAGGAGACCCATCACAGTTTTAGGCCTGAGCTGCACATTAGGGGGAAGGGATTGGTGCCATCTCTCTGTCCATAGTGTCCAGTAGGTGAGGCCCGAGATGTCATCCCATCCGGGTACCCTCCTTCCTCAGGCAGCCAAGGGAGGACCTCCATGTTAGATGTGCGGCATTAGCTCAAAAGGAAACCTCAATCTTCTTATCCCAGAGCGTCCACAGAGGTGGACATTTTGATGGGAAGAGGAGGCAGCAAGACCTTTGGTGCTCAGATCATGCGCCACAAATATTTGAGAAGTCAAGAAATCCAAACAGTAGTCATTTCCATGATGGAAACAATCATAGAGATAGAAGAGAGACTGGACCCTGCCTACGTGTGAGATATGAAGACATGATGCTACTTTATAGGAGGAAGTCTGAGCAAGAGCCAGCCGGGCTGAATCTGGAGGACAAAGGGAAATCAGGAACAGAGCTGAGTTCCCATGATACAAGAACAAGGGTCCTGAGGATGGAAGGATGTTTGATCCCTGGAGGAACAGAAATGAGGCTGGTGTGGTCGGAGATGGGGGAGCACGGGAGACGGGCTGGGAGCTCAGCAAGAAGGGAGTTGGGAGTTTCATGGGACTCAAAGATCAGGCTCCTCCTACCTGTAGAGCTGGGGGCAGGAGGCAGAGATGCTGAGGGCTCTGGAGAAAATGTGGTCACCGGAGCTAAAAGAAAACACATTAACATAAATCATGAAGCAGTGAGAGGACGGGGCTGCTGATGGGAATCTGCGTCTAACTGCTGGTCTGGAACTGTTCTCGGGCTGAGAATCTGGGGGATGGGGGTGCGTGGGTACTTTCCTCCCGGGAGTGGGTGTAGGGAGGAAGTGTCCCAGGGGCACAGGGACACCGGGGCCCTCGTGACTTACTGCTGGTGGTGGGGCTCCAGTACTGATGATTATAACCTGCAGAGAGAGCCAGAGAGGAAGAGGAAGTCAACGGGAGGAAGTGGAGAAACAGGTGAGGTACAGAACATGGACACAGACCTTCTCCAGGGCTTTCTCTGAGACCCATCAAAGGTAATGACGGCTGCTCTTGAGGAGTTAACTGCCTGGTGCTCCAGTGCTCACGACCATTTCATCCTCGTTATCATTAACCACAAAGACAATAATAATCAAGTACCCCCACCTTGTGGGGGTTCACTAGGTGCCTGGAGCGATAGGAACCTCATCAGATGAGTCATAGGAACAACAGCTTTATGAGTTTCCAGCCTTATTTGTGTTTTCTCTGCCCACTAAATATAACTTTGTCCTTGATCTCTGAGTTTTTCCTACTACACCAATCGTCAGAAACAGCTTGATTTTTTACACAGTTCCTGGACTTCTGTAATGTTGAATGAGGGAGAGAAAGTGAGACAGACAGACAGACTTGGGAGTCAACCAGAGAGTATCACGTTGGAGAATAAGAGGCAATGGGGAAAAGTGGGTTTGAGTAAGAACGGTTCTGGATCATGGATTGGGTCCTCTCTGAGGCTTTGCAAGCAATGCAAGCAAAACTCATTTTATATCTGATGGTCTGACTAGGTTTCTTGAAATGAAACTCTTCTCTGAGACTGGACCCAGTAGAGGGAGCCCTGTGGTTTACTTAGATTATTCGGGTTTTATCCCATTTGACCCTTACAATAAGCTTAGGTGGTGGTTTTACAAATTCCGTTCTAAAAATAGACACAGAAGCCTAGAGAGGTCGCATGGCTTGCCCAGGGCCATAGGCGGAGCAAAAAGCCAACACAAGCACTTAAAGAAAGACCTGTAAATCACCCAAACCCACACTGTCAACTACAGCTTTAAGTAATTCTCAAAGACCATTGAAATACAATACAGGTTTTAATCCACATAGAAGGAAAATGTCAAGGGCAAAATAGTGGGGACATAATTGAGCATGAGTTTAAATTATGTATTAGGGGGTGCCTGGGGTGGCTCAGCCGGTTAAGCTCTGGCTTCGGCTCAGGTCATGATCTTGTGGTTTGTGGGGAGTCCCGCATCGGGCTCTGTGCTGACAGTTCAGAGCCTGAAGCCTGCTTTGTATTCTGTGTCTCCCTTTCTCTCTGACCCTCCCTTGCTCACGCTGTCTCTGTCTCTCAAAAAATAAATTAAAAAAACATTAATAAATTGTGCATTAGAGGCTCCTTGATACACCTTCCCATCCTGAGGTTTGAGGCTTGTTCTAGCTGAATTTGTCTGGAGTGTAACCTAGTAGTTAGGGACACTTTGAGGAGGGGAGGTCCTTAGAGCCAATTTAGGGTTTGAGTCCTCATGCTACCATTTATGTAAGGCTTCTGATCTTGGGAAATATAGATTTCCTTCCTTGATCCTTGTTTGCTCCTCTGTAAAATATACGTAATACCTCATAGAGTGCTGGACGGGATTAGTGAGACATAATACACACAACGTTCCAGATCATCGGCATCCCTCAATAAATATTAGCCTTTAGTACAGGCGTTACAGTGGGTTTGGTTGCTAAAAACATCCATGCAGAGGGATTTATTGCTAAAAACATTGCTAACAACTTTCTTGTTTGATTCTCAGGTGGGGTGAGGTTCCACCCGCCCCTGGAGGATGCGTAACGGGCCACCGGCTGTTACAACAAAGAGAAGGAAACGGACCAGTCAGCTCCCTGGGAACTCGATGTCTGTTGGGTTAACATCAACAGCCACGGTGGGCTTGCCCTCTTCCTTCCCCGAGGTCTGCGGATGCCAGTGGGGTTTCTGTGAAAGGTCACAGCAGTGAGAAACTGTGGAGAGAGCCTTACTTCCAGATCGTGGGAGTTGTTCTGTGAGCATAGGGTGTTGTGAGGAAGGGTCGAATCGCTACACTGTACACCTGAAACTGATGTGACACTGTATGTTAACTGACCGGGATTAAACTAAAAACTTAAATCAGGGGCGCCTGGGGGGCTCAGTCGGTTAAGCATCTGACTTCGGCTCAGGTTGTGATCTCATAGTTCTTAGGTTCAAGACCTGCATTGGGGTCTGTGCTAACAGCTCAGTGCCTGGAGCCTGCTTCAGATTCTGTGTGTCCCTCTCTCTCTCTTCCCCTGCCCTGCTCATACTCAGTCTTTCTCTCTCTCAAACATAAATAAACATTTAAAAATTTTAATAAAAACTTAAATGAAGAAAATAAAAATAAATAAACAGTAGGACTTAAAGAAGAATTAACCGAACACAGAATGTTCACACTGCTAATATTTGAGAGGCTCCATTTATGTAACCAGAGGAACACAGTGAAGAGAAATTCATCAGCATTCACAAGGAAAGCTGTGACAGAAAAGGTGAGAACATCCAAAGGAGGTGACATCTGCAGACAAAACTTCACATTTTCAAAGATAAATTACCACACTGAAAGCACACAGGGTAAAATGCTGGAATCTGATGGAAACTTAGAAAATGATATGACAGGTGGCCCTGGTACAGAAAAAGACATGCTCTGTATTGTAAATAATATGAGAAGAAGGCAAGCACAGGGCCTACGAATTTTCCAAAAGAAAAAAAATCTTTTCTTCTCAAAGTTTCTAATATTTAAAAAAATTTTCAATGTTAAAGTTTTTTTTAAATATTTATTTATGTTTGAAAGAGAGAGACAGAGACAGAGACAGAGCACGAGCAGGGGAAGGGCAGAGAGAGAGGGAGACATAGAATCTGAGACAGCTCCAGGCTCCGAACTATCAGCACAGAGCCCGATGTGGGGCTCGAACCCATGAACTGTGAGATCATGACCTAAGCCGAAGTCAGATGCCCAATGGATTGAGTCACCCTGGCACCCCAAAGTTTCTAATATTTATAATGACAGGTTAGGGGAGCCTGGGTGGCTCAGTCGGTTAAGCTTCCAACTTCAGCTCAGGTCACGATCTCACGGTTTGTGAGTTGGAGCCCTGCATCAGGCTCCGTGCTCACAGCCCAGAGCCTGGAGCCTGCTTCAGATTCTGTGTCTCCCTCTTTCTCTGCCCCTCCCTGACTTGTGCTCTTTCTCACTCTCTGAAATAAACATTAAAAAAATTAAAAATAAATAAATAAAATGACAGACTATGAAATAAATATGAGTTTTACAAAAAAAAAAAAGAAGGAGGGAAGGAAGGAAGGGAGGGAGAGAGAAAGGAAGGAAGAGAGAGGGAGGGATGGAGAGAGAAAGGAAGGAAGAGAGGAAGGAAGGAAGGAACAAAGGGAGGAAGGGAGGAAGGGAAGCCAGCTCTGTCGTGTTCTGAGGAAAGAGAACGCCCCCACGGAAATTCTAGGTCGGCCCGGAACTGTGAACCTGGGTACTGAGAAGCTGCACTGCACGGCCACCCCATCTGGGACTCGGGGGGAGACCCCAAGAGCAGCAGAGGCACTCACCATTGACCCAGAGACTGTTCCTGTCCAGGGAGTAGGCGCCCAGCCGAGTGACCCCGTGGGTCTGCCGGCTCAGCTCCCGGTACAGCCGCTGTGTGTCCAGCCTGAAGCCGGGATCCGGGTGGTAGGTACAGACTGCGTCCATTCTGGTGCTCGTTCCGTCCTCCTCAGCCCTGGGGAAGGAGGGGCACGGGCACAGGGACATGCAGAGACACTTGAGAGCTGGCTGCTCTCCACGGCTCCTTCCTTGAGTTGTGCCCCTAGGTGTTTGTTAGCTCTCTTCTCTGGGTTTCATCTACTTTCTCAAACACATCTTTTTCTGGGTCCTATGGGGACCACCGCACCTTCTTCAATGTTCTCCAGGGCCGCTCCATACCATACCTGACTTTCCTCTTTTGCTCCCCAATCTTTTATTTACTGGTTCATGCTCACTGTTCCACCGGCCTGCACCCAGTACAGTCCCCGTCCACTCAAGAAGTTAACTATGGGTGACATCTCTCCACTAAGAGCTGAGTCCTCCTTGGACCATGGCATTGGGGCGGTGGAGCTCCCAGGGAGGAAATGAGAATCCATAACCCAGGCAGCACATGGAAGGGAAGAGCAAAGGACTGAACCGTGGAGGAGGTGAGTGAGTCACCTCTGTGTCTGGCTGGGAGACTGTATTAATAGTCATCACAGTGCCCCAAGCGATGACTTTGTTTCAAGTTGGTGGACCCCAAGGCTGAGGCAACCCCTTGGGAACATCTTTGGAGCAGGCAACCAAATTTAGAGAAAAAAAACCACAGAGAAAATGGCTTAAGAGATAATAAGGGGCAATAAAGATTCAAAAACACCTTTGTCCTGAATTTAAGCTGCATTTATAGTGATTCATCCAGAGTGGGGGGATCACAAGAAGAGAGATCCCCTCCCTTCCTTGTCTGGGGATTCTTGCTCTCACCCACGCTAGTCAAAGCATTCCCACTGTATGCTCATATATTTGTAATCCTGTGGTTCTCAAAATGGGGCCCAGGGACTCCTGGTATTCCCAAACCTTCACAGGGAGCCCTCCAAGTAAAAATACTTTCATATTCATACCACGACATTACTTTCACTTTTATTCTCTTAGGAGTATACAGTGACATTTTTTTCCAGAGGCTACAAGGTGAAATATTAGAAAAGATTAAACGCAAAAGCAGAGGAGGGCCTGGTTGGCTTAATCAGAAGAGTATATGACGCTCTATTTCAGGGTCATGGATTCGAGCCCCACGTTGGGTGTACAGATTACTAAAATAAATAAATAAACTTAAAAAGTGCAGAAGCAGATAGCCTACTGTCTTACTGTCCTTTACTAAGACAGGCATGAAAAAGATCTACAAATGTGAACAATGGCCCTCTTCTTATGCTTTAGGGTGGGGTGGGAGAGAGGGCAAACATGGCTGTTATTCATAAAAATAATGTTATTGGCGTTAACATGTAATAGGTTTGTTATTTTAAATAAATTAGTGAATTAATACAGCATTTGTCTTAATTTCAAATCCAGTAAATACTGGCAGATATAACCCCCAACTCCAAAGGCTCTTTGGAGTTTCGAGTACTTTTAAGGATGTAGGGTGTTGAGCCCAGTGACCTTGGGCTCTGCTGTATCGTGGTTGAAAGGAGGAACTCAAGAACTGGAATCTCTGGGTTCAAATCCCGGCTCCTCTCAAGTACTTGCCTACTCTGAGCCTCAGTGTTCTCTTCTGCAATGTGGGATAATAGTCATGTTGTAGAGATGAAGTGAAGGAAAACATGTACATCACCTAGATTCGTGGGTGACATACCGTGTGGACAGCATCATCTTATGGTGCCCCCATCTCATGGGGAGGTGGGGGCCGCTGGGGTGGGTGGAGCTCACTTAGGATGGTTTTAGTCTACACAGTCCAGGAACCTCTCCTCCAGGAGCTGTGTGAGCGGAGGACCCACCTCTCTAGCAGGATGACTTGCCCTGGCTGGGTGCAGGACCCCAAGGAGAGGTCACAGGGTCGTGAAATGCAAGGAAAAGGTTCTGAGCGCACTGATCTCAGAGGATAACAAATGGGCAGAGACAGAGAGGAGAAGATGGGCCATCTCTGTAGAGTTCAGGTCCATTTGAGAGTTTCTAAGTTACAACATATCCTACCAGTATTCAACATTTGGCTTGTTTCTCCCTTCAGTTCTGTGTAACTTCCTTTGGGAAAGTCCTGATCTCTTTTTAAGGAATATACTGCTGAGCCACAGTGTCCAGAGTTTGTCCCCAAGAGGGCAGGCGTGAGCTGGGTAGGGAGAGTGCCAAGGATTCTGGGGACACAGTTGGCAAAGATACTACACTGACTAGTACTACGAGACCCCATCGGACATTTACAATGGGCTAGGCACTGCACTGAGTGATTAACAACCCAACGGTAGCACCACTCTGTAGATGATGTGATTGAAGCACAGAGAGGTTATGCAACTTGTCCAAGGTCACACAGTTAGCAAGTGAGAGATCAAGGGTTCAAACGCAGATGCTTTGGATTCACTGTGACAGACTGTCTCTTGGCAAAGGCCCAAGGCTGAGGTTGACTGGGATGTCGGGGGACCAAGAAGGGAAAGAACTGGGGTTTCGGTAGGTGCTTTGGAAGAAGACTCACCTGAGCAAGGTCAGCGTGCAGCCAGTGTAGAGGGAACCAACGCTGCTGTTTTTGAACAGAGTCCTGAGCTGGGAACAAATGAGAGAGCGATGAGCTGGAGGGGCCGAGACTGCAGGGTGTGGGGGCTCGGGACGAGGTGAGCATTGGGGGGGGGGCTCTCACCAGGTGTTGCAGGTGTCTCTCAGTGGCACTGAAGACCTCAGAGCCCGAGTTCCCCATGTCCTCTGTGTAGCGCAGGTTGGTGATGGTGAAGTTGACAGTGAAAGGCATGGAGAAAGGGGCTGCGGCTGTGGGGGCGGGGAGAGAAACATGAGGTCAGTCCCGAGGCAGGCCTCGGCGGGGGCTGGCTCTGAGGACACATCTCAACCCCAGCGCCTCGCAGGGGGTTGACCTAGGCTGTCCTGCTTGAGAACACATCACGTAGCAGTCACCGTTCAAGACCCTCCCATGTGGGGTGACCAACCATCCCGGTTTTCCCAGGACTATCTGGGTTCCTGGGATGCTGACTTCTGGCTGGAAAAGTGAGACAGACTTGGGAAAACCAGGATGAGCTGGTCAACCTCCGGCCACCTCCCCTCGGCTCTCACCATTTCGGCCCCCAGCATCACCTGTATCTCTCTGTTGCAGGGGACTGAACAGGCCCTCAGGGGGCATCCTGCTGGCAATGACTGATGGGTAAATATCCCAGCTCCCCAGAGAGGATGACTCCAAAGTTCATGTTCTACGCATTCTCCTGGGGTTCCCCTCCGGCCTCCAGACCTGATAAACTTCTGCTGTTTGAGGCACCCGGGGTGTGACACTTCATGACTGTCGCTCTAACGAATCAGTGCACTGCACAACCATAGCAACTTCGGTATGTACTCCAAAGACTTGGAAACGGATTCAGACAGATATGTGCATGCCCACATTCATAGTGGCGTTAGCCATGGTAGCCAAAAGGCAGAAACAGTATGGGTGTTGTCAACAGATGAATGGACAGATAAAATGTGGTCTGTCCATATGATGGAATGTCATTCGTCCGTGAACAGTTATGAAGTTCTGACACGCACAACGTGGAAAAACCATGACGACATTGCACTCAGTGAGATAAGCCAGACACAAAAAAATCAAATACACTGTGTGATTCCTCACACACGAGATATCTAAAACAGGCTAATTCAAGAAGACGGAAGTGGATTATAGTTGCCAGGGGCTGAGGGGAGTGGGGAAGGAAAGCCAATGAGAAGGACAATGTTCATATAATTGCAAATAAACTGATGTCACTTAATTATACATTTAAAATGGTTAAAATAGCTAATTCGTATTCTATACACATTTTTACCACAGTGAAAAAAAAGTCATTCTTACTTGTTTCTGGAGTCACACTCAGAGAGGTCAAGGTGGACATCCCAGGTGAGGTCTCAGGAACAAAGGGACTTCCCACAGGTGTACTGAAGGTGGTTGTGGTCTCCGTCATGATGGGGCCTGAACCTGTCACAGCTAAATTAGTTGCCTCGAGAGTTGTGGTTTTCAGGATAGTGGTTGGACTCAATCCTTCTGTGTGGCTGGTTTTAGGTGGTGTTGGGGTCTCTGATGCTATCAAGGTCACAGTGTGCCCTGTGACAGTCTTGGGCAATTCCAGGAGTCCATGTGAGGTCACAGGTGGTGAGGGTTCTGTGCTCCAGGAAGTTAAGGTGTGAGGCTCCCCAGTGGTTGCAGGGGTACTGACAGGCCCAAGAACACTAGCAGTCAAAGTTGGGCTACCTGTGCTGGCTTCCGATGTAGGGCTGGTGGCTGACAAGCCTGTGGTCTCCAATAACACAGGGGAATGAGCTGACATTGAAATAGTTGTGTTGATGTCTGTGCCAAGATGGGTGGAGAGTGAGGTTGTTTCTACAGGAACACCAGGTGAGATCTCTGGACCCAGATCAACTCTGCTGGTCTCAGTCGGGGGTGTGGTGAAGGATGTTGTTTCTGGTGGACCGAGGGAAACAGTCTGAATTGAACCAGGAAAAGGGGTACTTGTCTTTGGACTGGGGTGGGTGACCACTAAGGCTGTGGTTGCTGGTTCACCAGGAGAAAGAGTCAGACTTGGAATAGTCATATTGGCATCTGTCTCAGAAGTAGGAACGTGGGAGGTCCCCATGTCTGGTACACCAAGGGAGACAGTTGGAGTTGGAGCCACTGAACTGGTTTCTGCTCCACGGCTGGTGGCTGTGGAGCGTGTGGTATCTGGTCCACCTTTGGAAAAAACTGGAGTTGTTCTGAGGACAGTCGGGCTGGTCTCTTCAGAATGAGTGACTAGTGAGACTGCTGTACCTGTCTCCTTAGGAGAAACGGTCAGAGTTGGAACAGCTGAACTGGTTTCCGCCCCTGAATGGGTGACCCATGAGGCTGTTGTCTCTGCCTTTTGTGAGGAATCAGTCAGAATTGTAAACGTTGTATTGGCTTCTACCCCAGAACTGGTGACCAGTGAGGTCACTAGCTCTGGCACAGTCGAGGAGGCAGCGGGAGCTGAGCTGGTCTGGACCTCAGAATACATGATTGTCGAGGCTGTGGTCACTGCCTCACCGGAAGAAATATTCAGAGTTGGAATAACCATACTGGCATCTTTCTCAGAACCAGTGGCCTGTGAGGTCACCATCTCTGGTACACCAGGGGAGACCGTTGGAGTTGGAACAACTGAACTGGCTTCTGCCCCGTGGCTGGTGGCCATAGAGTGTGTGGTATACGGTTCACTATGGGAAACACTGGGGATCGTCCTGGAGACTGTTGGGCTGCTCTCTGGAGGATGGGTGACCAACGAGACGACTGTATCTGGCTCCCCAGGGGAAGCAGGAAGAGTTGGAACAGCTGAACTGGCTTCTGTCTCAGAGAGGGTGACCCATGAACTTGTGGTCTCCAGTTGACCTGGAGAAACAGTCAGAGCTGTAAAAGTTGTACTTGTCTCTGGCCCAGAACTTGTGGCCAGTGAGATTTCTACCCCTGATATAGTAGTGGAGACAGTCGGAGTTGGAATGGACAAATCTGTCTGTGCCCCAGAACTGGGAGCTATTGAATGTGTGGTATCTGATTCACCATGAGAAAAACTGGGTGTTGACTTGGGAACAGTTGAGCTGGTCTCTGCAGGATGGGTGACCAGTGAGGCTGCTATATCTGGCTCCTCAGGGGAAGAAGTCAGCAGAGTTGGAAGAGCCGAACTGGCTTCCTTCTCAGAATGGGTGACCCATGAGGCTGTGGTCTCCAGTTTGTGCAGAGAATCAGCCAGAGTTGAAAAAGTTGTATTGGTCTCGACCCCAGAACTGGTAACTGTTAAGGTCACGAATGCTGGTATGCCCGGTGAGATAGTTGTAGCTGAAAATGAACTGACTTCTGCCCCTGGAGTGGTGGCTGTGGAGAGTGTGGTATCTGATTCACTAGGGGAGAAATTCGGAGTTATTCTGGAAACAGGTGTGCTGGTCTCTGAGGAATGGGTGACCTGGAAGTCTGTCTCTGATTCATGTGGGTAATCAGTCAGAGTTGGAAAAGTTGTACTGGTCTCTGCCCTAAAGTTAGTGACCAGTGAGGTCCCCACTCCTGATACACCAGGGGAGACAGTCGGAGTTGGGATGGAAGAACTGGTCTGTGCTCCAGAATGATTAACCCATGAGACTGTGTTTGCTGATTCACTGGGAGAAAGAGTCAGAGGTGAAATAACCATACCGGCATCTGTCCCAGCACTCGTGGCCTGTGAGGTCACCATATCTGGTACATCAGGGGAGACAGGTGTAGTTGGAATAGCTGAGCTGGCTTCTGTCTCAAAGCCGGTGGCTGTTGAGGGTGTGCTGTATGATTCACTATGGAAAACACTGGGAACCATTGGGCTGGACCCTGAAGGGTGGGTGACCAAGGAGACTGTTGTGTCTGATTCATGCTGGGATTCAATCAGAGTTGAAAAGGTTGTACTGGTCCCAGAACTAGTGGCCAGTGAGGTCGCTGTAGCTGGTGCACTGGATGAGACAGTCATTGTTGGACTGAATGAACTGGCTTCTATCCCTGGAGTGGTGGCCATTGAGAGTATGGTGTCTAATTCACTTTGGGAAAAATTTGGAGTTCTTCTGGAAACAGGTGTGTTATTCTCTGTGGAATGAACCCATGAGGCTGTTGTATCTGGCTCACCAGGGGAAACAGTTGAAGTTGCAACAGTGGAAATGGCTTCTGTCCCAAGAGAGGTGACCTGCGAGGCTGCTGTCTCTGGCTCATATGGGGAATCAGTCAGAGTTGTAAATGCTGTATTGGTCTCTGCCCCAGAACTGGTAAGTGGTGAGCTTCCCACCCCTGATACACCAGGGGAGATGGTTGGAGTTGGAATGGCTGAACTGGTCTGTGCCTTGGGATGGGTAACCAATGAGGCTGTTGCATCTGGCTCACCAGGGGAAAGAGTCAGAGCTTGATCAGCTGGGCTGGTCTCTGCTCCGGAACTGGTATCCAGCAAGGTCACCAGCCCTGGCTCACCCGGGAACACACTTGGAATTGGAAGAGATGAACTGCTCTGTGCCCCAGGGTGGATGACCCATGAGGTGGTGGTCTCTGGTTCGTCTTGGGAATCAGTCAGAGTTGAAATTGCTGTACTCATCTCTGCCCCAGGACTAGTTTCCAGGGAGGTCACCACTTCTGGTATGACAGGAAAGACAGTCAGAGTTGGAACTGCTAAACTGACTTCTTCCCCGGGACCAGTAGCTGTTGGGGGCGTGCTGTCTGATGCACTGCGGGAAACACTCACAGTGGCCCTGGAGCCAGTTGAGCTGGTCTCTGCAGAATGAGTGACCCGTGAGGTGGCGGTCCCAGGCTCACCAAGGGAAACGGTCAGAGTTGGAACAGCTGGACTGTTCTTTGCCTCAGAACTAGGAACCAGTGAGGGTGTAGTCTCTGAGCCTCTACTGAAAACAGATGGGGTTGTCCTGGGAACCTCTGTGCTGGTCTCTGCTCCAGGTATGGTAGCCAACGAGGCTGTCATCTCTAGAACATCAGAGGAGATACCTGGGGTTGAAGTGATGGGTCCTCTTGTGCTTGTGCTGGCCGTTTTACCTGATGTCCTGAGGACAGTCTGTGTTCTCGAGGTGGAAGTAGAGACAGTAGCAGTCAGAGCTGCTGTAGAGGTGGTCTTCAGCGATGTGGACTCTTCTCTTTCCCTCCACTCTGTGGGTAGTCCTGTGAATTGGGGAATGGACACATGGTTTGGACAAAATAATTGTCACTTACTGGACTGGCAAGAGCTTATTTTTTCTCCACATGAGAAAAGGGAGACAAATGTCTCTGCCTGGGGTATATGCTTCTAGAAGGGGAAAAGAAACTGTCAGTGGCATTCCTGCACCTTCCCTTTCTCATGTGGTGGTGTAACTCCGTGAGTTCTTAACTGCTCCCTGTTCCCAAATGTTGTCTATACTCTCCAGTCCCCGAGCCTTTCTTAAGGTTGTTTCTCTTGTCTGCCTGGTCCATCATTTATCAGAATCCTTACGTCCTGCCTTTCTTCAAACTCCAGCTTGGACCTACCTTTACAAATCCATGTCAGAATTCATCTCTCCCTCCTTAATACTATTTCCTTATCCTCATGTCTAAATCTGCATGGTGGCACTCCTCACAGTTTGGCTTGGTGATAGCTGTTTGAAGTCAGAAGACTGCTTGGCATATAGTAGGTGCCCACAAATATTTGCTGAATAAATGAGTGAGTGAATGAATGGATATGTGGATGGAGGTATGCAGAGAGAGGTCTTCTCTGGTTTGAGAGAGATCACGTATCATCGTGCTTACGAGCTTGGGCTCTGAAAGAAGGTAGTCCTGCACTCAGATTCTAGCTCCCCCACTAAACGGATGCATGAACAAACCTTGCTAGACTTCCATATTCTTGTCTGTAAAATAGGCGTAAGTACAGCGGCCATCTCAGAATGCTGATAAAATGCACCAGGCATGGTGCCTGGTCCACAAAACTACTACTGCTATCACTATGCTACTAATACCTGCAGTTCCTGGTATTACTACGGTCACTGCCACTACCTACTGTTACTGTGGTTGACTACCACTGCCACCTATTACTATGGTTATTATTACTGTTACTATTGCTACGATTACCTACTATCCCTGGAGTTACTGCTGCTATTTTTACCACTACTACTATTACTGCTGCGTTTTGTATTTCCACTACAAAATCAGTGCTGACTTGGTATTTGCCAAGAACCATGCTAGACCAGTTCCAAAGCTGGCCAGGGTGACTGCAATTCGGATTCTGAAGACGAGTAAAGTCACACTGGCTGAGACAGAAGCTACTGACTGAGGCTTAAAAAAAAAAAAAAAAAAAAAAAAACGGTGCCCAGGAAGGAGGGAGAACCATTGGGAGGCTTCTCCATAAAGACCACAAAACCCACTGGCTTGGTCCAGGGATGAAATAAAGGGGACTTGGACTCTGAGGGGGGAGCAATGTCCCTCTTCTACTAAGACCATCTTTAGAAAACCATATTTCTGAGAGTAGATGTACTAAAATGCTTTGTAAGTATTTGGTGATGATGATGAGGAGGAGGAAGAGGAGGAAGAGGAGGAAGAGGAGGAGGAGCTAGAGAAGGAGGGGGAAGGACAATTTGCCAAGCACCTAGCGTGCTTTATCTCTCTGATACTCATTAGAGCACTTAACATACATCATATTATTCTTGCAGCCATAGACGAGAAAGACAGAAACTCAGAGATCATCATGTGCCAAGATCACACAGCTGCTGGCCGCTGGTGTGGAAATTTTAACCTCACTCTGCCTGAATCTAAACCAGCACTCTTTAGCACTATAATATAGAATTCCCTACCTGAAGTTCAGGATCCAGTGGGAGCCAGGATGAAAAGAGAAGGATGTAAGGAGAAAATGTCCATCTGGAGAGGTTACACAAGAGTCCTCTAGTTCTCAAGCCTGGGGTGATTTTGGTCCCAGGGGAGACTTGGCAATGTCAGGAGACACTGTTGGTCATCGCAACTGTGTAGATGGGGAGGGTGCTACTGGCATGGAGTGAGTAGAGGCCAAGGATGCTGCTAAACACCCCACAGAGCACAGGAAAGCCCACAAGCAATTATTTGCCTGGTGGGGCTGAGGTTGAGAAACCCCATTCTATGCTGAATACTGTTAGCGATTCCTCATAAGCTTTGCCATCTAAATACTGGTCCCCACCTGAATGGAACCCAGTGATTCACTGCCCGGTGACCTGACACAGTCAATCCTGTCAATGCCCCACTTGTATCCCATACAGTGACCCCAGTGGGATCCTGACACACCCGAGGGCTCTCACTCAGCCTGTGTGTGTTGGGGTGCGGTGCAGGCTGGAAGTGGTGAGGGTTATAAGTGCAGGATCAAGCATCCTACAGCCGGTGATAGAAGAAAGTTGGCTGACAAATGTCCCAGCTGCTTCACTCCTCGGATAGACAACACTGAGGTGTTCTATGCCGTCTCCCTGAGCTGCCCAGCGGGGCTGACACTGTTGCCCAGAGCTGTGGCCTTGTTCATGAATGCACCTTGCATTGACTTCCTTTCCTTGTCTTCTCCAGGGCTTCCTGGGACCATCCCCCACCTCTGGCAAACTGCTTGTCCCATATCCTTAACAAGTTTGCTTCTGGGGGGACCTAATCAAAGACGGCAGATCACAGGGTAAGACTAATAACCTGACTGGAGGGGGGGGAGGGTGACTCTGTCTAAAGCCTGCATCTTGGAAAAAGGCTCCAAAATGTACTGGTAAAACAGACTGGGCTCCAACATTCTTGGGAATCGCTTAACGGGTACGGGGAGCTTTACATTTAACCACACCTGCACCTCTTAAACTCGCAGACAGAACAATAATACTGAGACATGTTAACAAGCGCCTTGTAGAAGGAAAGACTCCACAGTCAATAATGGAGTAAAACCCTAGGTTGAATAAAGCCAAACCAATTTCTTTACAGTAGGATTTCTCAGAGCCTTTAATACATTTATGCCTGTTATGGTTCTTTAGGAAGGAGCAGCATGTTTGCCAAACTTTTATTTTTGGGGGGGGCCACAAAATTCTTTGTCCTTTTGTTAAAGGGCATCCAAGCATTACCAAGCCTTGGGAGGTTTCCTGAACACTGTTTTCTGCTGCTGTCTCCAGGGTCATTTACCACCACTCCATCCTTCCACCTCACACTTTAGCAAAGGTGAATTATTCGTACCTCCCAGATACTTCCAGCTTTACCCTCTCTGTGCTTTTGCATGTGGCTGTTCCCTCTGTCCAGAATGTCTTCATCACCTCCCTTTGTCTCTCTGGTAAATCCCTAGTCTTGCCTTCAAACCCAGTTCAAAGATTATCTTCCCCATGAAGCCTTCCTTGAATAGTTCAAATACCGTTTCATTGCATACATTTAAATTTGCACCACAGAAATTTTGTTCCTTTTTTGCTTCCCTGCTGGTCCGAGAGCTCCAAGGGTACAGTGCCCAAGTATTCTCATGTGTGTCCCCTCAGCTTACAGCACAGTCTCTAACACAGAGAAAGCGATCAGTAAGCATTTTCAGAATTAAGGTAATTTAGGTCATATTTGTGGGACTGTAATATCCACCATTGAACTATCTCACTACACATGTTATGAGGAAAAGAAAAGTAGTAACATCCACCTAGGAAACCCCCAGACAGAGAAGTCCATGGCCACCCCACATTATTCTCTCTCTTAAGAGACATTTCATCTCTCTCGAAGAGGAAATAAGGTCACAAGTGGGATTACTGGGAGGTAAGCAAAAGGTGAACCTACCTCTAGGACTAGCAGATGATGTGGGTGCCACATGTACATGGACTGGTCCTGTGGCACCTCCATGGGCTGCTTCATTGGGTATCATTGTGATGTGCTCCACAATGCCATCAGTCCCTGTGGGTGAGTGTGGGGAGGAAACCTGGGTTATTCATCTCATCCAGAAGAGGAGAACTCTCTAAATGGATCCACTTCATTGACTCCTACAACTCAATTCTTCTCAAGTCCATTATGGACTTGAGCCAGGGCTATGTGCCATGAGTGACCACGTCTATCCATTTGCCCATTCATCCACCCATAGATTTGTCCATCTTTCCTTCTACCCATCCCTGCATGTACCCATCCATCCTTCCTTCTTTCACTTGTCCATTTTTTATTCTTTTATCCTTCCATGGACCCAACCACTCTCCTACCTTCTTACCCCCTGCTCATCACTTGCTTACTGAACATCCATGACTCAACTACTGAGCCATGTTTTAAGACATGAATCAATACCTATCAATGCATCTACTTTTATTGTGAATTGACAGGTAACCAAATCATCCTCCTATAGATATTGTTCATCAAAGCAGGTGCTAAAGTAGTTAGAGCATTTGTCTCCCAAACAAAAGCTGGGGCCAAATTCAACCTTTCAAGGAATGGAATCCTCAAGAGGGTCACTTCCTCATCTTCAGGTCTCTTGGAAGTGGTGCACCTCCTCCTAAGCCCCGGATCCTTCCCACATCCCATACCTACTTTGTTCCATCATCTTTTCTTTGCTCACCATTTTCTTCCACTTTTCCCTTGCTCTCGACTCTGTCCTCAGTATGAAAACATACTCACTTCAAAGGGGGGTGCGGACCCCGTATCTGGGTGTAATTTAGCTGTTGTGCTACTTCTACTCAACTCACTCACACTCCCTTCGTTAGAGTCCCTGAGGGCCCACATGTTCTCAAAGGACTCACCCCATTTCAACTTGACTATTAAGCATTTAATGGGACTGACAATTTTCCATTTTAAACTCTCCCCTCCTATAGCTTCTGTGAGGCCAGAATCTCTTGCTTTTTCTCCTCCCTCCTGACCACTCCTGTAGCCTAGTAATTAAGAGCATAGATTCCTACTGCCACACAGTCTGAGTTCTTATTAGCTTTGCGATCATGAGTAAATTCCTTAACCTTCTGTGCCTTGGTTTCCTCATCTGTAAAATGAGCTTATAATCATCTTTTCTCCCAAAAGATGTGTTGGAATGAAGATTAAATAATAGAACAGTGCCTTGACACAGAATGAGTGCCCTGTGAAAATCTATTGTGCCCGGGTGGCTCAGCCGGTTGAGCATCTGCCTTCGACTCAAGTCATAATCTCACCGTTTGTGGGTTCAAGTTTTTCATTGGGCTCTGTTCTGACAGTTCGGAGCCTGGGGCCTGCTTTGGATTCTGTATCTTCCTCCCCTCTCTTTGCCCCTCCCCTGCTTGCACTCTGTGTGTGTATGTGTGTCTCTCTCTCAAAGATAAATGAGCATTAAAAAAATAAAAATCTACTGTTATTAGCATTATCATTGTCATAATCATAGTAATGTTAAAGCATCTATCATGGTACTGACATCATCCAATGACTTTCTTATTTATATTTGTTTCTCCAATGCCTAGAACTGAGGATAGATCAACAAATGTTTGCTAAAAGAATTTCTGTGCAGTAATAAGCTCCTAAATAACTCCTTTATACCTCTCCGGGAAAGAGTCATTTCCTATGAGCCCCTAATGATGGGACTATAGGATCAGCGGGTCCTTACTTGTCAGCTGTGTTGAGTGTGGAGGAAGCTGAGAAGCACTCGTCACTGTTCCTAAGTGAATCTGCTCTGTCATCCCGGGGTCCATACTGGACAATAAGGATGTCCTGACTGGACTAGTCCACGTCTCCGAAGCAGTGACCACAACCAGGGGTCCTTCAGCAGTGCTGCTGCCTGTGCCAGCGTTGGTGCCCACCATGTGCGGGGTAGCCGGTGAGGAGGTATTCCCTCGGGGCACTGGGCTGGTTGAAGACTCTACGGTAGTGGAGGCCGAGGAGGGGAAGTGTGCCGAAGCTGATGAAGGTAGACTCTCTGCAACAGTGGACGGAGCATCTCTAGGGCCTGGTTGTGTCCAAAACGGACTGGCAGAGAAAGCAGCTGAGCTGGCACCTGGAACTCCAGATGTAGCTGCTGATGGAGAAGGTGCCAATGGGTTGGCCGAAATGGTCTCAGCTGAAGAAAGCATCACGGTGCTCAGGTGAGGAGTGCTTTCTGACACAGACACAGAAAGCTTGGATTCCGGGAAGGTGGTTACACTGGCAGACCCTGCAAAAGAGAGAAATGCATAAAAGAGAGATCCACTGGAATTTCATCACATGGCCAAGATGAAGGCTGCTCTCAAACCCATGTTTTCCCAGTGACATCAGGCTTGGAACCCTTTGAAGTATGAGTGGAGAGGGGTGCCTGGGGGGCTCAGGCAGTTGAGTGTCTGGCTCTTGATTTCGGCCCAGGTCATGATCCCAGGGCTGTGGGATTGAGCCCCAGTAAGGCTCTGTGACAAGCGTGGAGTCTGCTTGAGATCCTCTCTCTTTCTTCCTCTGCCCCTAGCCCCTGACCTCACGCATTCTCTCTCTCTCTCTCTCTCTCTCAAATAAAACAAAACAGTAACACATTTAGTGGACAGAGGAGATAAAGGTGTGTTTGAAGGTGACAATAAAGTAGAGTCTAGGGCTATGAGTCTCCTGCAGACCAGGAGAGAGGTGGGAAAGTGGCCCTGCCTTAGTGTTCTGGGGCCAAAGAAGACCGGTATTGAAGTGGAAATACCCGTCTCCTCCGTGGAACAGACAGTACTCATTGGATAACGGGCTCATTAGGAGAAAGGTGCCACATTGCAGAAAGGCTAGACTACACATCAATTACAACTACCTTTGTGAAAAGAAATTTATACCCTTTTAATCTGCAGTAATGTCAACGGTGGCCATTGTTTCACAGGAGGTGCTCTTCAGTAATAGAGATAAAATGATTAAAGATCCCAACTATGACTAATAAAACGCTGACAAATACAGAGCCAGAAATGAGAAGTGGGGTCAGAGGAAGAGGAAATAACTTTCTAATATCAGGTATTGTGAAAGAATTTAAAGAAAGGAAGTGTGAAGCATGGACCACTACCAAAAAAACAAAACCAGGGTTTATGAAAGAAAGAAAGAAAGAAAGAAAGAAAGAAAGAAAGAAAGAAAGAAAGAAAGAAAGAAAGAAAGAAAGGAAGGAAGGAAGGAAGGAAGGAAGGAAGGAAGAAAGAAAGGAAGGAAGGAAGAAAGAAAGAAAGAAAGAAAGAAAGAAAGAAAGAAGGAAAGAAAGAAAGAGAAAGAAAGAAAGAAAGAAAGAAAGAAAGGAAGGAAGGAAGAAAGAAAGGAAGGAAGGAAGAAAAGAAAGAAAGAAAGAAAAGAAACTCTTGCTTAAAGTATCCTTGCAACATTCTGCATGCTATGGCTCCTCTCTCACCCACTAAAGTGTGAGTCACTCAGCCACCAACTGTGGTTAATGTGTCCAAGATAAGGGTATCCAGTGACGGGTCCCCTTTCTTGGGTACCTTTTTCGGTGATGATGGTGACTTTTCCAGTATCAACACTAGGGGAAGAGGTAGAGAGACCAGCGTTGATTCCTGTGGGGATGTCTGGTGACATCGTGGGCAGAACAGGACCAGGGGTGGACGTCCTGCTGGGGAACAAGACAGCTGTCCCGGAGGCCTCAGCACTAGTCCCAGTGGACACCTCGGAAGGGAGGCTGATTTCCTCTGGGACAGAGCTGGTGTGTGGGGACATGATGGTTTCCTGTGGTTCCAGGGCCAGGGAGGACTTTGTCTGTGTCTCAGTTTCTGTGGTTCCAGAGAGGCCAGGCATTAGTGTGGAAGCCGTGGTGTCCCCACCGAGGGAGGAGGTCTCAATGAGAGATGTGCCTGGGGCTGTCTCGGAGCCAGCTGGGGTCGAGGATTGGGCTTCTGGTGAGGAACTTAGGGTCCCCACGTGGGTCTCCACTGTGCTTTGGACAAGGTGAATGGCCTCTGTAGTGGCAGAGGCTTCAGACGTGGTCTGGAACTCTAGTAATGTGCTGGTCAGAACTGCGGATGAACTGGTCAAAGCTTCTGAGCTGGTGCCCCATGTGCTGGAGGTCCTCATCAGGCCAGGGGTGAGAGGAGAGGTGTCAGGGGCAGGAGGAGAAGGGCTAGTGGCTGGCAGTGTGGGGGACACTGCAGAGGACGAGGTCATGGCAGGTAAAGACACCAGGGAAGATGGAGAGCTGAAGTCCTGCTCAGAGGAAAGACTGGTGGGTGACGCAGCCTCAGAACCTCTGTCCACGATGGTGCTCAGCTCTGAGTGCGTCTCTGCCCACAAAGCTGTGGCTGATGTGTCCCAGGCTGTTGTCCCTTGGGATGTAGCTGGCTGGGGAACTGTTTTGGTGGCCGTGGATATGGGTATAGATTCTGTGATGACAGGAGAGATAGAGAGCCTGTTGCTGATACCCGTGGGGATGTCTGGTGACATCGTTGGCTGACCAGGTGTTGGGATGGTTGTCCTCCTAGGGGAGACAACGTCTGTGCTGGAGGCCTCAGCACTGGTACGAGTGGACACCTCAGAAAGGACAGTGATTTCCTCTGGGGCTGAGCTGGTGTGTGGGGACATGATGGTTTCCTGTGGTTCCAGGACCAGGGGGGACTTTGACTGTGTCTCAGTTTCTGTGGTTCCAGAGAAGCCAGGCATTGGTGTGGAAGCCGTGGCATCCCCACTGAGGGAGGAGGTCTCCGTGGGAGACATTTCTGGGGCTGTCTCTGAGCCAGCTGGGGCCGAGGAGTGGGGTTCCGGTGAGGAGCTGAGGGTCCTCACATGGGTCACTGCTGTGTTTTCAGGAGTGTGAATGGACTTTGCAGTGGTGGAGGCTTCAGACGTGGCCCGGATCTCCACTGAGCTCTGACTCAGACCTGAGGGTGAACTGGTCACACTTTTGGAGCTCGTGCCCCATGTGCTAGGGGTCCTCGGCACATCAGGGGTGAGAGGTGAGGTGACAGGAGCAGGAGGAGAAGGACTACTGGCTGGCAGTGTGGGGGACCCTGCAGAAGCTGAAGTCATGGCAGGTAAAGGCACCGGGGAAGATGGAGAGCTGGTATCCTGCTCAGAGGAAGGGCTGGCAGGTGACTCGTCCTCAGAACGTCTATCCATGCTAGTGGTCATCTCTGATTCTGTAGAATCCTGAGTCACAGCCGACTGCATATGAGCCCCTGAGGCTGTGTCTAATGTGTTCCAAGAAAAGGTGTCCTGGGATGTAGCCCCCGGGGGAAGAGTTTCAGTGGCCAAGGTTACAGGTGCAGATTCTGCCACAACGGGGGAGGTAGAGAGCCTGGAGTGGATTCTCGTTGTAAAGTCTTTTGAAATTGTGGGCTGAATCGGGACAGGGACAGATGTTCCCATAGAGGAAATCACGGCTGTCCTGGAGACTGCAGCACTAGTCCCAGTGGACACCTTGGGAGGGACAGTGACTTCCTCTGGAGCTGAGCTGGTGTGAGGGTACATGCTGGTTTCCCAGGATTCCAGGGCCAGGGATGACACTGACAATGCTGCAGGCTCCATGGTCCCAGAGAGGCCAGGCATTGGTGAGGAAGCTGCGGCGTCCCCATGGAGGGAGGCAGTCTCAATGGGGGACGTGCCTGTAGCTGTCTCTGAGCCAGCTGGGGCCGAGGCGTGAGGTTCCCGTGAAGAACTGAGGGTCCCCACGTGGGTCACCGCTGTGTTTTCAGGAGGGTGAATGGCCTCTGTGGTGGTAGAGGCTTCAGATGAGGCCCGGATCTCCACTGACGTGCTGCTTAGACCTGAGGGTGAACTGGTCACACCTTCCAAGCTCATGTACCACCTGTTGGGGGTTGTCATCAGGCCAGGGGTGAGAGGTGAGGTGACATGACCAAGTGGAGAAGGGCTAGTGGCTGGCAGTGTGGGGGACACTGCAGAAATCGAGGACACGACACCTAAAGGCACCGGGGAAGATGGAGAGCGGATGTCCTGCTCAGAGGAAGGGCTGGTGCGTGACACATCCTCAGAACCTCTGTCCACGCTAGTGCTCATCTCTGAGTGTGGAGAACCTCGAGTCAAATGGGCCTCTGCCCAGGAGTCTGTAGCTGATGTGTCCCAGGCTAACGTGCCCTGGGATGTAGCCTCCAGGGGAGCCGCTGTGGTGGCTGTGGCTATGAGTGCAGATTCTGCCATGACGAGTGAGGTAGAGAGCCTGCTGTTGATTCCAGTGGGGACATGTGGGGACATTGACATCGTGGGCCGACCATGGCCAGGGATGGATGTCCCACTAGGGGAGATGATGGCTGTCCTGGTGGCCTCAGCACTAGTACCAGTGGACAACTCAGAAGGGACAGTGCTTTCCTCTGTGGCTGAGCTGGTGTGCCAAGACATGCTGGTTTCCCATGGTTCCGGGGCCATGGCTGACATTAAGCGTGCCTCAGACTCCGTGGTCCCAGAGATGCCAGGCATTGGTGACGAAGCGGTGGCTTCCCCCATGAGGGAAGAGGTCTTGATTGAAGATGTGCCTGTGGCTGGCTCTGAGCCAGCTGGGGCCAAGGAGGGGGCTTCCCAAGCAGAACTGAGGGTCCCCATGCGGGTCACCGCTGTGTTTTCAGGAAAGTAAATGGTCTTTGTAGCGGTAGAGTCTTCAGATGTGACCAGTATCTCCACTGGGAAGCTCGTCGGACCTGAGGGTGAACTCGTCACACCTTCTGAGCTAGCGTCCCAATTGCTGGAGGTCAACAGCAGGTCAGGGGTGAGAGGTGAGGTGACATGACCAGGTGGAGAAGGGCTAGTGGTTGGCAGTGTGGGGTGCACTGCTGAAGTTGAGGGCATGGCAGGTAAAGGCACCAGGGAAGATGGAGAGCTGATGTCCTGCTCGGAGGAAGGGCTGGCGGGTGACGCATCTTCAGAACCTCTGTCCACGCTGGTGGTCATCTCTGAGCGTGGAGAACCCCGAGTCACAGCTGAGTGTGTCTGTGTCCCTAGTTCTGTGGCTGACGTGTCCCAGGCCTGTGTGCCCTGGGATGTAGCCCCCGGGGGAGCAGGCTCAGTGGCCATGGTTATAGATGCAGATTCTGCCATGACAGGGGAGGTAGGGAGCCTGGTGCTGATTTCTGTGGGGAAGTCTGGTGATGTCATGAGTTCCACAGGGCCAGGAGTGGATGTCCTGCTGGAGGAGGCGATGTCTGTCCTAAAGACCCCAGCACTAGTCCCAGAGGACGCCTCGGAAGGGACGGTGACTTCCTCTGTGGCTGAGCTGGTGTGCCAGGAAGTGACGGTTCCCTGTGGTTCCAGGGCCAGGGACAATGTTGACTGTAACTCAGTCTCCGTGGCTCCAGAGAGACCAGGCATTCGTGTGGAAGCCAGGGTGTCCCCACTGAGGGGGGAGGTCTCAATGGGAGATCTGCCTGTGACTGGCTCAGAGCCATTTGGGGCTGAGGAGTGAGATTCCCGTGTGTAACTGAGGGACCTCGTGAGAGTCATCGCTGTGTTTTCGGGATGGGAAATGGACTCTGTAGCAGTAGAGTGTTCAGACGTGGCCAGACTCTCCACTGAGACGCTGGTCAGACCTGGGGCTGAACTGGTTACACCTTCCATGCTCATGCCAGATGTGCCGGGGGTTCTCAGGAGGTCAGAGGTGAGAGGTGAGTTGACATGACCAGGTGGAGAAGGACTACTGGCTGGCAGTGTGGGGGACCCTGCAGAGGACGATGCCTTGGCAGGTAAAGGCACCAGGGAAGATGGAGAGCTGAAGTCCTGCTCAGAGGAAGGGCTGGTGGGTGACGCAGCCTCAGAACCTCTGTCCAGGCTAGTGCTCAGCTCTGAGCGTGGAGAACCCTGAGTCACACCTGAGTGTGTCTCTGCCCACAAAGCTGTGGCTGACGTGTCCCAGGCTGCTGTCCCATGGGATGTAGCCGCCTGCGAAACTGTTTTGGTGGCCGTGGAAATGGGTGCAGATTCTGTGATGACAGGTGAGATAGAGACCCTGTTGTTGATACCCGTGGGGATGCCTGGTGACATCGTTGGCCAATCAGGTCCAGGGATGGATGTCCTGCTAGGGGGGATGACCTCTGCACTAGTGACCTCAGCACTGGAACCAGTGGACACCTCAGAAAGGACAGTGATTTCCTCTGGGGCTGAGCTGGTGTGCAGGGACATGATGGTTTCCTGTGCTTCCAGGGCCAGGGAGGACTTTGACTGTGTTTCAGTTCCTGTGGTCGCAGAGACGCCAGGCATTGGTGTGGAAGCAGTGGTGTCCCCACTGAGTGAGGAGGTCTCGAGGGGAGATGTGCCTGGGGTTGTCTCTGAGCCAGCTGGGGCCGAGGAGTGGGCTTCCTGTGAGGAACTGAGGGTCCCCACGTGGGTCTCCGCTGTGCTTAGGGCAAGGTGAATGGCCTCTGTAGTGGCAGAGGCTTCAGACGTGGTCTGGAACTCTAGTAATGTGCTGGTCAGAACTGCAGATGAACTGGTGAAAGCTTCTGAGCTCGTGCCCCACGTGCTGGAGGTCCTCATCAGGCCAGGGGTGAGAGGTGAGGTGTCAGGAGCCTGAGGAGAAGGACTACTGGCTGGCAGTGTGGGAGACCCTGCAGAGGACGAGGTCATGGCGTGTAGAGTCACCAGGGAAGATGGAGAGCTGATGTCCTGCTCGGAGGAAGGGC
>PJEM01012082.1:0-49346 GCA_004023845.1 Helogale parvula
TGCCCACAACCAATCACATTAAGCCAAGGTCTGCTATCCACTTAGAGTGCTGCCCCTTTGTTCTGTTCACTATATATGTTTCTGTAACACGTGGAATAAACGGACTTGATCAGCAACCGCAGACTTGTCCCCTTGTCTCTCCTTTCCACTCACCCCTCCCCCACAGGAACCGTTCGTTTTGAGTTGCGGGTCGACTCAGTTTTGTTTAATAGATATCAGAGGAGATTGGCATGGAGAGTTTGAGCTGATAAACATTTTATATTTCATGCAATGCCTTAAAAGGAAAGTGTTGTTGGGTTGCCTGGGTGACTCGGTTGGTTAAGCATCTGACTCCTGATTTCATCATAAGTAATGATTTCATGGTTTATGGGATAGAGCCCTACATTAGGCTCTGAAGTGACAAAGCAGAGCCAGCTTTGAATCCTCTGTCTCCCTCTCTTTCTGTCCCTCCCCGAATTGTACTTTCTCTCTCTCTCAGAATAAAAGATAAAAATTTAAAAAGAAAATAAAAGAACATGTTGCCTTGGAGCCTGCTCAAATTAGGGCCAGTTGTTATATTTTCAGTAATTTTGTGAACCTGGTGTTAAAATGATGATAACTTGATATCAGTCAATGGAACTATCTACACCAAAAAAGTTAGAAAATGGTATGTCAGAATTTTTATTTTTCCTTTTTTTGTTGTTGTGGATTTTTTTTGTTGTTTGTTTTGTTTTGTTTAGAGATCTGGTTTAAAGGCATACCATTGGATGCAGGCCCAGATTAAAAGCATTAAAAATTTAATTATTTTTTAAAGTTTTAAATGTTTTATTTATTTTTGAGACAGAGAGAGACAGAGCATGAGCAGTGGAGGGACAGAGAGAAAGGAAGACACAGAATCCAAAGCAGGCTCCAGGCTCTGAGCTGTCAGCCCAGAGCCCAATGCGGGTCTTCAATCCATGAACTGAGAGACCATTACCTGAGCCAAAGTTGAATGCTTAACCAACTGAGCCATCCAGGCCCCCCAAAACAATGAATGATTAAATCCACTATAAGCATCTGAGGTTTATATTTCTTTGTAATGTTCAACATAATCTGACTAAGCAAATATTAAGTATATAAATAAGTACACAAAATTCCATATTCATTTGAGTTTATGCACATTCAAAGAAACACAAATAGTGTCATATTATAAAAATACATATTAGGTAAATATGCATTCAACCACAGTTGTCTGCATCCCATATTGTTCCTTTTAAATTTATTTTATGTGTTTATTTTATTTTGAGAGAGACAGAGAGTGAGTGTGGGAGGGGCAGAAAGAGAGGAAGACACAGAATCTGAAGTAGGCCCAGGCTCTGAGCTGTCAGCACAGAGTCCGAAGGAGGGCTCAAACTCATGGACTGTGAGATCATAACCTGAGCTGAAGTCGGCCGCTCAACTGACTGAGCCCCCCAGACGCCCCAACATAGTTCCTTTTAAAGAACGTGACAAACAAAGGACAGTAACAAGTCATCTACTATTACAATTTGAAACCCAGACCACTGGGGGCAAGATGGCAGAGAAATAGGGAACACTCCGCATGCAGGCAACCATCAAACTGAGAAGAATTAAAAGCCACAACATTCTGATCTCCAAGAACAGAGGTGCATGCACTGACCCCTTATTGATAATAGCCTCATGGATGCCTCAGGGAGTGCGAACTGGGACCAGAGACACAGAGGGAGGGAATTCTGGCTCAAAGCAGGGCCTGGAAAGAGAGTGCTCAGAAACTTGGTGCCAGGCCACAGAGAGCCATGTGTCCAGTCCAGCACTGTGCAGGGCCACGCATGCAGGGTGGCCATGCAGGTTGGCACAGAACCTTGGAGAACTGCTCACGAACAGGTTGTGGAGGGCTGCACGCTAACCGCCATGCAATACACTGCTTGGGACAGCAGTTCAGGGCAGTGCAGAGCCTAGGGGAAGAGAAGGAGAGGCCAAAAGGAGACCTTAGCCCACAGCAGAGAGAAAATCTTTTCATGTGTAGCTGCTGGGTACAGGGAGAGAATCCTGTCTCCCTCAGCGGGCTTGTTCTCCCATGGGTCCTGCAGCCGGCCTACTTCAGGTAAATCCAGGGAAGGGCGGGATCACCAATTCCCCTGGGCAATCCCAGCCAGAAAGCTGCCCAGCTGCCAGAGATCATTTTAATGGTGACGAAAGCATTAAAGTGTGTGGACTAGGATTTAGAAAACTGGCAGAACATAGAAAACTGAAACAATTTAACCCTCCCTTGGTGCGAGGAGGTTGGACTCAAGAGAGTGGCTAGCAAGGCATGGTCTGAGAGGGGCTTGTGACAACACCTTTCTTCTCCCTGCATCCACTAAGGCAGGGCCTCAGAGACGAGCCCCAGAGACCAAACCTACCTACATCTAACCACGCCCATCCTCACTAGAGAGAAGGATTTTTCTTTTCTTACTATTTTTACTTTTTTCAATTTTTTTCTTTTCCTATTATTTTCATATTTTCATTTTTATAATTTTTCCCTTGTTTTTTCTTTTCTATTTTCCTATTTCCTCCTTTTCTCCCTTTCTCCCCTCGAATCTGGGAAAGACAAGCATTTAAGCACTGCTGTGGTAAGATCAACTCTTACCATCCAGATACTTCTCCCTTATCTCATTCTTATCTCTCCCCTCCACAAATTTTATGCTATCAGATGGTCCATTATCTTTGGCTATCTCTGTCCCCTCCCTCTGTTTTTTATTTCTTTTTTTTTCTCCTTTCCTGAACTCTCTTTTCTTTCCAACTTATTTTTTTTTTCCTTTCTGATTTGATTTCTTTACATGATCTGTCAGTGCTTTTGCATACTTGTGTTCCCTGTGTGTTTGTCTGTCTGTTTTCCTTTTCAGGGCTACCTCAAGAAACAAGCCAAAGCACACATAGTGGAAAGTCCCAAATATCATTGAGTAAGGAAATATATTAATTACAGACATAACAAGAGAAACCAAGAGACACCATTAAATAGACATCTCTTGAAACGACAGGCCCTGGAAAGTCAAAGAGCCTCCTTTAATAGAGCAGTACTAACAGGCACACAGTGCAGAACGAACTTTTAAAACTGGCAAGAGACAGAAAGCTAGCCAAAATGATGAAAGAAATAAAACTCCCTTAAGAAATTCCATGAAGAAATCACAGCCACAGAACTACTCAAAACAGAACTAAACAACATAACTGAACAAGAATTTAGAACAATTGTCATAAAATTAATTGCTGGGCTTGAAAAAAACATCAGAGAAGCTATTGATACACAGACTAGGGACCTTATAAAGGCTATAAATGAGATGAATAACAAACTGGAGGCTGTTAATGAACAGACTGAAGAAGCAGAGAGAAGAATAGGTGAATTAGAAGAAACAGTTATAGCAAAACAAGAAGCTAAGAAAAAAAAAAGAGAGAAATTGATCCAGGAGCAGGATTGATACAAGAGCATGAATAGTGAATTCAAGACCTCAATGATGCAATCAAATGGAACAATATCCATATCATAGGAGTTCCTGAATAGGAAGAAAGAGAAAAAGGTCCTAAAAGGGTGCTTGATCAAATTATAGACAAAAATTTCTCCAATCTGGGAAAGAGAAAGACATTGAAATTCAAGAGGCATATTGAACTCCCCTAAGATGGAACGTGAACCGACCTTCGCCCCAACATATCATAGTGAAACTTGCAAAATATAGGGAGAAAGGGAAAATTCTGAAAGCAGCTAGGGATAAAAGGGCCTTAACATACAAAGGGAAACCTATCAGAGTGGTTACAGACCTATCTCCTGAAACTTGGCAGGCCAGAAAGGAACAGAAGGAAATGTTCAATGTGATGAACAGGAAAAATATACAACCAAGAATTACTTATCCAGCTAGCCTGTCATTCAAGATAGAAGGAGAGATAAAGGTGTTCCCAAACAAACAAAAGTTAAGAGAATTCATCACCAACAAACCAGCCCTACAAGAAATCCTAAGAGAGACTCTATGAACGAAAAGTAGCAAAGAATATAATACACCAGAGACATCAATATAAACATGAACTCTACAGAGAGCACAATGAAACTAAACACATATTTTTCAATAATAACTCTGAATGTAAATAAACTGAATGCTCCGATCAAACGACACAGAATAGCAGAATCGCTAAAAAACCAAAATCCATCTATTTGCTGTCTACAAGAGACTCATATTAGACATGAAGATACCATCAGACTGAAAGTAAAGAGGATGGAGAAATATCTACCGTTTGACGGGACGCCAAAAGAAAGCTGGAGTAGCCATACTTAATTTGGATAATATGGACTTTAAAGTAAAGGTAGTAACAAACGATGAGGAAGGACATTATATAATTACAGGGTCTCCACATCAAGAAGAGCTAAATTATAGACATTTATGCACCAAAATCGGACATACCCAAACACATAAAACAACTAATCAGAAATAGAAACAGTCTTATCAATAAGAATGTGTTAATTGAAGGGGACTTTAATAATTCACTTACAACAATGGGTAGGTAAACCAGGTAGAAAACACTAAAGAAACAATGGACCTGAACAACGCACTAAAACAGATGGAATTAATAGATATATTTAGAACTCTGCATCCTGAAGCTAGGGAAATCACTTTCTTCTAGAGTGGGCATGGCACATTCTCCAAGATTGACCACATACTGGGTCATAAAACAGCCCTCCATAAATACAAATTGAGATCTTACCATGCACACTTTCAGATCACAATGCTATGAAACTTGAAATCAACCACAAGAAAAAGGCTGAAAAACCTCCAAAAACATGGAGGTTAAAAACCTCCCTACTGAAGAATGATTGGGTGAGTCAGGCAACTAGAGAGGAAATTAAAAAATATATGGAAAGAAATGAAAATGAAAATATAAGAATCCAAACTCTCTGGGAGACAGCAAAACAGTCCTAAGAGGAAAGTTTATTGCAATCCAGCCCTATTTCAAGAAACTAGGAAAAGCACAAACTCAAAATCTAACAGAGCACATAAAGAAACTAGAAAGGGAGTAGCAAGAGCACCTCAAACCCAGCAGAAGAAAAGAAATAATAAAGTTCAGGGCAGAAATAAACAATATAGAATGCAAAAAAAAAAAAAAAACAGTTGACAATAATCACTGAAACCAAGAGTTGGTTTTTTGAAAAAATAAACAAAATTGATAAACCTCTAGCAAGGCTCCTCAGAATGAAAAGAGAGAACACCCAAATAGACAAAATCATGAATGAAAATGGATCTATTACAACTGATCCCTCAGGAATACAAGCAATCATCAGAAATC
The DNA here is from genome assembly GCA_004023845.1 of Helogale parvula. Lineage (NCBI taxonomy): Eukaryota > Metazoa > Chordata > Mammalia > Carnivora > Herpestidae > Helogale > Helogale parvula. The sequence continues at coordinate 5,284 of PJEM01012082.1, forward strand.
ACAATGAAAAGTTATATGCCAACAAACTAGACAACCTAGCAGAAAAGGACAAATTCCTAAGCACACATACACTACCAATATTCAAACGAGAAGAGATAGAAAATCTGAACAGACCCATAACCAGTGAACATATCAAATCAGTTATCAAAAATCTCCCGACGAATAAAAGCCCAGGGCCGGATGAATTCCCAGGGGAGTTCTACTAGACATTTAAAGCAGAGTTAACACCGATCCTTCTCAAGTTATTCCAAAAAATAGAAACGGAAGGAAGACTTATGGACCCATTCTATGAAGGAAATATCATCTTGATTCTTAAACCAGAGACCCAACAAAAAAAGAGAACTACAGGCCAATATCCTTAATGAATACAGATGCAAAAATACTCAACAAGATACTAGCAAATCGAACTCAGCTGCACATGAAAAAAATTTATCCATCATGATCAAGTGGGATTCAGTCCTGGGTTACAGGGCTCGTTCAATGTTCTCAAATCCATCAATGTGATACATCACATTAACAAAAGTAAACATTAAAACCATATGATCATGTAGACAGATGCAGAAAAACCATTTGACATGATACAATATCCCTTCTTAATAAAAACCCTCAAAAAAGTCAGGATAGAAGGACCTTACTTAAACATTAATAAAGCAATTTATGAAAAGCCATGGCTAATATCATCCTCAATAGGGAAAAGCTGAGATCTTTACCCCTGAGATGAGAAACACACGACAGGGATGTCCCCTCTCACCACCCTTGTTTAACATAGTGCTTGAAGTCCTAGTATCAGCAATCAGACCACAAAAGGAAATAATAGGCATCAAAATTGGCAAAGATAATGTCAAACTTTCAGTTTTCGCAGATGACATGTTACTCTACATCTAAAACCCAATAGACTCCACCAGAAGCCTTTGAGGACTGATCCATTAATTCAGCAAAGTCGCAGGGTACAAAATCAATGTACAGAAATTGGTTGCATTCCTATACACCAATAATGAAGCAGCAGAAAGAGAAATCAAGAAACTGATCTCATTCACAATTGCATGAAAAACCATAAAAAAACTAGGAATAAACCTCACTAACGATGGTTAAAAACCTGTATGATGAAAACTAAGAAAGTTTATGAAGGAAATTGAAGAAGACACCAAGAAATGGAAAAACATTCCATGCTCATGGATCAGAAGAATAAACATTGTGAAAATGTCACTTTTTCTCAAATCAATCTACACATTCAATGCAATCCCCATCAAAATTGCCCCAGCATTCTTCTCAAAGCTAGAACAAATTATCTTAAAATTCGTATTAACCACAAAAAATCCTGAATAGCCAAAGCAATATTGAAGAAGAAAACCAAAACAGGAGGCATCACAATCCCAGACTTTAGCCTCTACTACAAAGCTGTTATCATCAAGACACTATGGTATTGGCACAAAAACGACATGTAGACCAATGGAATAGAGTAGAGAGCCCAGAACTTGACCCCCAAGTGTATGGCCAATTAATCTTTGACAAAGCAGGAAAGAGTATCTAGTGTAAAAAAGCCTGCCTCTTTAGCAGGTGGTGCTGGGAGAGCTGGACAGCAACATGCAGAAGAATGAAACTAGACCACTTTCTTACACCATTCACAAAAGTAAACTCAAAATGGATAAAGGACCTGAATATGAGACAGGAAACTACCAAAACCTTAGAGAAGAAAGCAGGGAATAATCTCCATGGCCTCAATCGCAGCAATCTCCTCCTCCACCCATCCCCAAAAGCAAGGGAATCAAGAACAAAAATGAACTGTTGGGACCTCATCAAGATGAAAAGCTTCTGAACTGCAAATGAAACAATCATGAAAACTAATAGGCATCTGACAGAATGGGAAAAGATAGTGGCAAATGGCATATCGGATAAAGGGTTAGTATCCAAAATCTACAAGGAACTCACCAAACTCCATACCCAAAAAATGAATAATCCAGTGAAGAGATGGGCAGAAGACTTGAACAGACACTTCTCCAAAGAGGACATCCAGATGGCCAACAGACACATGAAAAGATGCTCAGCGTCACTCAGCATCAGGGAAATACAATCAAAACCACACTGAGATACCACCATTGGTGGGAATGTAACCTGGTACAACACTCTGGAAAACATTGTGGAGGTTCCTCAAAAATCTATCAGTATCACTCCCCTATGACCCAGCAATAGTACTCCTGGGGATCTACCCAAGGGATGCAGAAGTGCTGATACATAGGCATACATGTACCCCAATGTTCATAGCAGCACTTTCAACATTAAGCAAATCATGGAACAAGCCTAAATGTCCATCAACTAATGAATGGATCAAGAAAATGTGGAATACATGTAGTAACTACATACATGTAGTAACATGGCAATGAGAAAAAATGAAATCTGGCCATTTGTAGCAAAATGGATGGACCTAGAGGGAGTCATGCAAAGCAAAATAAGTCAGGTAGAGAAGGACATATACCATATGTTGTCACTTATAGGTCTAACAGGAGAAACCTAATAGGAGAACATGGGAATGGGAAAGGAGGGGAAAAGAGTTGGGGAGAGGGTGTAAGGCAAATCACGAGAGACTTTTGAATGCTGAGAACAAACTGAGGGCTGAGGAGGGAGGAAGGAAGGAGAAGGGGGGTGATGGTCATGGAGAGGGGCACTTGTGAGGAAGTCTATTAATAAACTATTAATTAAAAAATAAATAAAATAAAATGTGAAACCTGGAAAATTCAATCATTATATGTAGTTTCCATTTTTGGTATGACCCAAGAATGCTGTTCTTATAGAGTAAAAAAAACAAAATCAACAAAACCATGTTTTCAAAATAGTATATATGAGTTCATTTTGTCTATTTAAATTTTTAAAATTTATAATAGTTTATGGTCAAACTGGTTTCTATATAACACCCAGTGCTTCTCCCCACAAGTGCTCCCCTCCATGACCATCATCCCTTTCCCCCTTCCCCCTCCCCCTACAGTCCTCAGTTCGTTTTCAGTATTCAATAGTCTCTCATGATTTGTGTCTATTTAAATATTTAATAAAAAGTATAAAGCTATTTATTCTGCTTATCATTTGTCTTTCTCTTTTAAATCGTAAGCTTTAAAAGCCACTTTACGCATAACAGGGACTAAATCATTGGAAAAATATATGTATGAAATTATATACGTTTTAATCAAGATATAAGTGGCTTCTTCTGATTCAATGAGTAAACAAATTGGGCTTACTAAGAAATGCTAATTTAGCTTACTGGAATTAAAATGAGAAGTTATATGATTTAGATATTAACCTAAACAGTTTTCTTTTTTCTTAATTTTTTATGTTTTTTATTTATTTTTGAGAGACACAGACAGCACCAGCAGGGGAGGGTCAGACGGAGAGGGAGACACAGAATCTGAAGCAGGTTCCAGGCTCTGAGCTGTGAGCACAGAGCCTGACGCAGTGCTCGATCCCATGAACCGTGAGATCATGACCTGAGCCAAAGCCAGACACTTAACCAACTGAGTCCCCCAGGCGCCCCAACCTAAACAGTTTTCTGATGCAGACTCAAAGAGAAAAAATATAAACACAGAAACAAGTGTAAAGAAAGTGAGATCTATTTTGCAGGAAGGAAAATTGAAGTACAAATATTAAAATGGTTGCTTCCATGTCTTTAACCAGAAATGATTAGAACTGGAAATCAAATATGATTTGTAGGCCAGTCATTCTTTAACTTGATGTCCTTTATGGAAAATTCTAAATTCAACATACATACTGTGAGACCAGCTTCCACAGGAAATGGGATCATAGTCTCATGTCAAGGCACAGGCATCTGCTTAGCACAAATTATGCTAAAGGATAGCAGATGTTTAAAAGGATACAAATCCTTGTTTTAATATCATAACATGTGTTTTAATTCCAGTGACATTTTAAATAAACAATCATAAGTTAATAAAACAAACAATAAATAAACTAATAAATAAATAAAACGGTTTTACTTGAAATTAAAAAAAAGATATGTAAACAATAATGATCATTTATTTTTTAAATGCTTATTTATTTTTGAAAAAGATAAAGAGTAGGAGCAGGTAAGGGTCAGAGAGAGAAGGAGACACAGAATCTGAAGCTCGTTCCAGGTTCTGAGCTGTCAGCACAGAGCCCGACGTGGGGCTAGAACTCATGGACTGCAAGATCATGACCTGAGCTGAAGTCTGACGCATAACCAACTGACCCACCAAGGCGCACCAATGCTCATTTTTTTAAAAAGTTCAATATTTATTTATTTTGGGGGGTGGAGAGAAAGAGAGTGCACAAGCAGGGGAGGGGCAGAGAGAGAGGGAGACACAGAACCCAAAGCAAGCTCCAGGCTGTGAACTGTCAGCACAGAGCCCTATGCAGGACTCAAACCCAGGAATTGCAAGATCATGACTTGAGCCAAAGTTGGACATTTAACCTACTAAGCTGGCCAGGCACCACAATCATAATAATTAAACATATCAAAAAATTTGGTTGCTGTTTCTGTGAACTTTCATAAATTTTAATATAACTAAGTGTGTATTTTGGGCTTCTTGTGTAATATATCTCAATTTTTCTATGTATATTAAGTTTTTGATATACATTTGTTTTCTGCAGCTGAGTTATACAATGCTTAAAGTATATAATAGAAATACAAGACCATTAACAATATAGATGCTATCATAGATGACACTATAATCACATTATATTGTATATTCTGTGAACCAAATATCTCCACTAAATTTATATGTTGAAATTCTTTCCTTAATGTAATAGTATTTGGACATGAGGCTTTTGGGGGTGTAATTCAGCCATTGGATGGGGGAGCCCTCATGATGGTATTATGAAGAAGACATATGAGTAAGTTTGTTTCCTGTCTATCTCTGTCATGTCAGAACACAGTGAGAAAGTGGTCATCAGCAAATTAAGAAAGGAGTTGTCACCAGGAATCAGAAGACTCTTTGATCTAGTATTTTCCAGCCTCTAGAACTGTGAGAAATAAATTTATCATGGTTAGCGACCTGGTCTCTGGTATTTTGTTACAGCAAACCACTGAGCTAAAAAAATATAGTACACAGCAAAGAGGGTGAATCAGGCTATTGTGATTTTCACTAATTCATAATGTATTTATTATAAAGAAATCCAATTTCATAATTATGACTTTTTTTCAAAATGTTAAATGTTCAAGGGTGCCTGGGTGGCTCAGTCAGTTGAACGTCTGACTTCGGCTTAGGTCACGATCTCACAGTTTGTGGGTTCGAACCCCATGTCAGGCTCTGTGCTGACAGTTCAGAGCCTGGAGCCTGCTTCAGATTCTCTCTCTCTCTCTCTCTCTCTCTCTCTCTCTCTCTCTGTCCCTCCCCAGCTTATGTTTTGCCTCACTCTGTCTCTCAAAAATAAATAAATGTAAAAAAAAAACCTTAATGTTAAATGTTAAGTTTTCTGATCCTATTTTGGAAGGTCAGTTTACTCTAAATGGTCAACATCATATAAAAGGTGCAGTGACTTTAAATCAAATAATTTGTAAAACAATGAGCAATATTAATAAAAATTTCTATTTTTTATCCCAAAGTGCTGGGATATAAAATCTGTAAATAGAAGATAAAGGAAGATGATGGCAGAGTAGGAGGACCCTAGGCACTTTTTGTCCCATAAACTAGCTAGATAATAATCAAATAATCCTAAATACCCCATAAATTGACATGAAGACTGACAGAACAAATTTCACAACTAAAGGCAGAGAAGAGGCTACATCGAAGAAGATAGGAAGTGAAAATGTGTGTATTAGGGGAGAAATGGATCCATGTTGCTGCAGAAAGCAGGGGCCTGTTATTATGGAAAAGGGGCCATGAGAGAAGACCACACAGGGGAACACACAAAGAGAATATTTCTCCATAGCCATTGGCTTACAAAATGAGCTGGGTTGAATCCCATAAGTTCTTGCAACCAGCCAGCCTTAAAGCCTGGAGTTTTAAAGCCTGGGCTGGGATCGAGCCAGGAGAGAACTGCCCTACTCCTAGAGAGAAGACAGGCACCCCAAGCCCAAACAGCATGAAAACAGTGATCTGAAGAATACCTTGGGCACACAGTAGGGAGATTATCCATGCCTATTGGAGCATGTCTCTGAGAGTCAGTATTCACAGAGAAGTTTGTCTCTCCTGGAACAATGGAGCTGACTGGTGCCATTTCCCTCCCTCACACTTAGCATAAACACAATGTTACCTGTAGGAAGCAGTTCAGCACCAATACTGGGTTTCTAACTTGCTTACACCAAGCAAAATTCTCCAGTTCTGTGGCAGGTCTGCCCTGCTCAAACAAACCTGTCCCAATTCAAACACAGAGTGCCCCACCCAAGAAGATGAACAAAAATACTTGCCCACACCAAATCTCTCAATCAGAGAATTCTGCAGGGCCTCAATTCTGGGGGAAAGTGATATGAAGCCTCATTTCACAAGCAGACCAGAGCACACCTAATTAAATCTTGGCACATTCAGGCCAGGGAACAAACACCACAACAGGCAAGGAGAGCCTCTGCAGAGGACTGGCCTGAAGGTTAGAACAGTCAAAACAAACCAGAACTTTAGCAAGACAGACCAGAGACACTTCCTGAGTTCCAGAACTTGAGTACTACTTGAATTTTTCTTCATAAGGTCATTAATTTCAAGAGCAAAAGACATAACTTGCTTTCCTAAAACAGAGAAGGAAAAGAGACAAAATGCCAAGATGGAAGAATTTATCCCAAATGAAAGAAAAAGATAAGGCCACAACTGGCAATCTAAGTAAAACAGTTATAAGTAATATGCCTGATGGAGAATTTAAAAGAATAATCATAATTCTTGGGCTTGAGAAAAGAAGATATCACTAAGATCTTGAAAACATAGATAAAAGAGTTAGAAGAGAATAAATCAGAGATTAATAATGCCATAAATGATATTGGATACAGGCTTGATTCAGTGAACAGCAAGCTGGAAAGAGGAAAGGAACAAATTAGTGACATAGAAGGTAAAATATTGGAAAATATTAAACCTGAGCAAAAGAAAGAAAGTAAAATTATGCAACACAAAAATAGACTTAGAGATCTCAGTGATTCCCTCAAATGTGAGAATATTGGTATTATAGGAGTCCTAGAGGAAAAGAAAATAAAGGAGACAGAAAACTTATTTCAAGAAATAATAGCTGAATACTTCCCTAATTTGGGGAAGGAAACAGACTTCCAGATCCAGGAGTCACAGGGAACTCCCACCAAAATCAACAAAAGCTGGCCAACACGAAGACATACCGTAATAAAATTTTCAAAAGATAGTGATAAAGAAAAAAAATCTCAAAAGCAGCAAGACAAAAGTAGACCTTAACTTACAAAAGAAAACCTATAAGACTAGCTGGAGATTTCTCAACAGAAACTTGACAAACCAAAGGGAAGTAATATTGAAATACTCAAAGTGCTGAAGGAGAAAAATCTGCAGCCAAGAATACTCTATCAACCAAGGCTATCATTCAGAAAAGAAAAAAAAAAAAGATAAAGAGTATCCCAGACAAACCAAAATTAAAGGAATTGATGACCACTAAACTAGCCCTGAAAAAAATTTATAGGGGACTCTTTTAGTGGAAAGAAGGGATCAAAATTTATAAAATAAGAAATGATCAGAGAAATCTCAAGAAACAAAGACAAAACAAGTAATAAAATAGTACTAAATACATATATATCCACAATTAATTTGAACATAAATGGATGAACCACTCTAATCAAAAGGCATAGAGTGTTAGAATAGATAAAAACACAAGGCCTATCTATACGCTTCCTGCAAGAGATTCATTTTAGACATAAAGACACCTTAAGATTGAAAGTGAAGGGATGGAGAACCATTTATCATGCAAATGGATGTCAAAAGAAAGCCAGAGTAGCAATAATTATATCAAACAAACTGGATTATAAACTAAAAACTATAACAAGATAAAAAGAAAGGCACTATATCATAATATAGGGGACAATCCAACAAGAAGAAGTAGCAATTACGAATACTGATGCACCCAACATGGGAGAACCCAAATATAAAAACAATTAGCAACAAACATAAAGGAACTTATTTAAAATAATACAATAATAGTAGGAGACTTTAACGTCCTACTTATATCAATGTACAGACCATCTAAACAGAAAATCAACAAGAAAACAAGGGCTTTGAATGACACTGGACCAGTGGACTTAACATATATATTCAGAACATTCTATCCTAAAACAGCAACATACTTATTTTTTTCAAGTGCATATGGGACATTTTCCAGATTAAACCACACATTAGGTCACAAATTGGGCCTCAGCAAATATAAAAAGACTTAAATCATATTATGCACCTTCTTTGACCACAATGCTATGAAACTTCCCTCCAGAAGCAAGAATAATTTCAAATAACCAAACTAACCGTATACCTAAAGAAGTTAGAAAAATAACAGTAAACAAAACCTAAAGCCAGGAGAAGGATGGAAATAATAAATACTAGGGTAGAAATGAATGATATAGAATCTAAAATGAATGACCAAGAGAACAGATCAATGAAACCAAGAAATGGTTCTTAGGGAAAATATTAATAAAATTGATATACCTCTAGCCACACTTAAAGAGAAAAGAATATGACTCAAATAAGTACAATGAAAATGAAAGAGAAGAACTAACAAAAAACATCACAAAAATACAAAGAATATGAGTATATTATGAAAACTATATGCCAACAAATAGGGCAACCTAGAAGAAATGGATAGATTCATAGAAACATATACACTCCCAAAACTGAAAAAGGAAGAAATAGACAACTTGAACAGATGAATAACCAGCGAAGAAATGAAATCAGTAGTCAAAAAACTCCCAACAAACTCAATTCTAGGGCCAGATTTGTTCACAGGTGAATTCTACCAAACATGTACAGAAGAGTTAATACCGTTCTTCACAATTATTCCAAAAGTTATAAAAGAAAAGGAAAGCTCCAAATTCATTCTAAGAGACCAGCATTACTCTGATACAAAACCAGAAAAAGACTGCTAAAAAAAGAGATCTACAAGCAAATATTCCTGATGAACATGTATGCATACTTCTCAATAAAATACTAGCAAACTGAATTGAACAGTACATTAAAAAAACCATTCATCACAATCAAGTGGGATTTTTTCCTGTGTTGCAAGAGTAGTTCAATATTCACAAATCAATCAGTATAATATATCATATCAATAGAAGAATATGAATAAGCACCATATTGTCATTTCAATTGACACAGGAAAAGCATTCAACGTAGCACAACATCCATTCATGATCAAAATCCTCCACTATGTAGGTTTAGAAGGAATATACCTCAACGTAATAAAAGCCATATATGAAGAGTATAGATAATATCATCCTCAATGGGGAAAACCAGATTTTCCTCTTAGGTCAGAAGGAGACACAAATACCCACTTTCACCAATGTTATTTAATAGAATACAGAAGTCCTAGACATAGACATCAGAAAACAAAAATAATTAAAAGGAATCAGAATTGGCAAGGAAGAGGTAAAACTTTCACTATTTGCAGGACACTGATATTATATATAGAAAACATGCAAGACTCCACCCAAAAACTGCTAGAACTGATGTACAAATTCAGTAAAGTCACAAGATACAATATCAACATAAAAGAAATCGGTTGCGTTTCTATACACCAATAATGAAGCAGCAGAAAGTTAAATTACAGAATCAATACCAATTAATTATAACTGCACCAAAAAGCAAAAGATACCTGGAAAATAACCTGACCAAAGAGATGAAAGATCTGTACTCTGAAAACAATAAAACACTGATTATAATGACATAAAGAAATGGAAAGCATTCCATACTCATGGATTAGAAGAACAATTATTGTTAAAATGTCTATACTACCCAAAACAATCTGCATATTTAATGCAATCCCTATCAAAATACTAACAACATTTCTCACAAAGCTAGAACAAACAATCCTAAAATTTGTAGGGAATCACAAAAGACCTTGAATAGCCAAAGCAACCTTGAAAAAAATAAAAAATAAAAGCCGGAGACATCACAATTCCAGACTTCAAGTTATATTACAAAGCTGTAGTAATCAAAAGAGTATGGTACTGGCACAAAAACAGACACGTAGGCCAATAGAACAGAATACAAAACCCATTAAATGAACCTACAATTATATAATTAATTAATCTTTGACAAAGCAGGAAATAAAATGCAACAAGAAAAAGGCAGTCTCTTCAACAAATGGTGTCGGAAAAACTGGACAGGAACTTGCAAAGAATGAAACTGGACTACTTTATTTCACCACACATAAAAATATACTCAAAATGGATTAACTACCCAAATGTGAGACATGAAAACTTCTGAATCCTAGAGGAGAACATAAGTGACCTCTTTGACATTGGCTGCAGCATCTTCTTTATAGATATGTTTCCTTAGGCAGAGGAAACAATAGCAAAAATAAACAGCATCAAAATGAAAAGCTTTCACACAGCAAAGGAAAAAGGCAACTATTGAAATGGGAGAAGATATTTGCAAATGACATCTGATGCAGGGTTACAAAAAATATATCTATAAAGAAGGTATAAAACTCAACAACCAAAAACGGAATATTGCAATTAAATATGGGCAGAAGATATAAATAGATATTTCTCCAAAGAAGACATACAGATAGTTAATAGGAACATGAAAAGATGCTCAACATCACTCATAATTCAGGGAAGTGCAAATCAATACTGCAATGAAATATCTCTTCATATCTGTCAGAAGGAGTAAAATCAACAACACAAAAACAACAGATGTTGATGAAGATTCGGAGAAAGAAATACTTTCCTGCATTATTGATGGAAATGCAAACTGGTGCAGAGCCACTGTGGAAAACAGTATGGAAGTTCCTCAGAACGTTAAAAACAGAACTATCCTATCATCCATTAATTGCATTGCTATGTATTAACCCAAGGAATACACAAATACTAAATCAAATGTATACACAATCAAAGGGCTATGGCAGCATTATTTACAATAGCCAAATTATGGAAACAGCCCAACTCCATCGACTGACGAATGGATAAAGAAGATATGGCATATATATCCCAAACTGGAATTTAAATAAAAATGTAAATCGTTCTGTAAATGTAAATAGAAGAAATGTGTTTTTGAATAGCTCCCATATCTCCCAAGTAGTATTATATGACAAAGTCTCAATACATAGTTTTGCCCACTGCCTGTGGGATTTTAATACATTAAGCTTTGAAACTATCCTTCACCAAGAAGCACATTGAAAACAAGTGCCTGTTATAATAAATAGATCAATGGGTGTGTGAAATTTCTGTCCTTATAGCTTAGTATCATATTGATAACTCTTCTTGAAAGGAGTGGCAAAGATTTCAATATATTAACACCCATTTGTCAATTAATTTGACGTCTTTTATTATGTGATTTCCTATGAATTAGTTTTTTTTAAACTAACACTGTTGTTATTCTATAAAAATACCTTTACAAAAACAAAGACAACCTGGCAACTATATTAAAAGTCTTTCACTATTCACTGAAATCATCTCTTTAAAAAACATATTTTCTTCATTTCTATATCATCCACTGATGTAAAGCTACTTCTATAGATTTGTAGAAAAGCTTTATCAAAGAGCATTCAAAATAAATATATTGTTTTTAACTGACTTTGGTCAAAATAACTGTATGCAAGTAGATTCAATTTTCATCAGCAAATGGTTTCTACGTAATTTGGCAAGACTTAAATAAGCATGCTATCTAATATCAACTTTTAAATAGCAATATTCAATTTTATGTTTGTAAGGAATTGACTTTTTTAAGTTGCATATGAAATAGTAAAATCAACAGTAACCAAAAATATAGTTATATTTTTAATATGTTAACAATATTTGGATTATTTAAGGAGAAGATAATAATCCTTTCCATTGCCATCATCACCACTGATAACCAAATGCTAGTCATGAGCTCCTCTCCAAGTGCCTCTTCACTCCAAATTTGTTGTAAAGCTACCAGAAGTTTCATGCATTCAAACAAAATGTACCTGATTCTGTCTGAATAATTGTCACTAAGAAAACTAAACAAATATACGTTTGAAAAGCCATAAACATGCCTCTACCAAAAGTAATTTTTACATTTGAAAGCAAGTATTACAATTCCATGACTTTTAAAAAATTTTTTAACGTTTATTTATTTTTGAGAGACAGAGACAGAGCGAGTAGGAGAGGAGCAGAAAGAGAGGGAGTCATAAAATCTGAAACAGGCTCCAGTCTCGGAGCTGTCAGCACAGAGCTTGATGCGGGGCTTGAACCCACAAACCATGAGATCATGACCTGAGCTGAAGTTGGATGCTAAATCGACTGAACAACCCAGGTACTCCAATGTTTCACAGTTTTTAACCTTTATTTTACTCATATTATTTCTGGACAACAAAGGAAGTAAGTGGGATAGATTATTACTATGACATATCATTTACAGTTGAGAAAACAAGTTCATGCAGGTTAAATGTCAGCTAAGTGGCAGAATTAGAATTGAATCTTAGATCTTTCTTACTACAAATCCAATATGGTATATACTACTCCACAATTGCCCTCCAAACACCAAAAAGATGTGCAGTGTTTATTTTGCCAGGCAATGGTAGTGATTTTTATACACTACTGTACTCTGCCATTAGCTTCTCTATGCCTCCCACACACTGTGCTCATAACTGCAAGACATGAAGCTAGAATTAAAGGTGAGATCTGTGGTCATGGAATAAAAACAAACAAGAAATACCTTAGCAGTCATAATCAGGAATAAAATTCATCAATACTATCTATATGCTAAGCAACTGAGTCAATGAGCTGTGTGTTTATACTGAAGATGCAGTGGTATTGCGAATATTTTCTCAAATTTACATGTAATTAACACCTTTGTCCTCTTCTAAATTTTGATTCTTACCTTTATTACAGAAGCCCCAGCTCTGGAGAGTGGACTCTGAATCTGGGTTGCAGCAGCCATGTTGGCAATAGTATTGAGATGGTTCATCTGATTCATTGCCATGGCAACTGATGCAGGGGGTAAGCGGACTGGAAGTAGTGGATGAGGCATCATCATAAATGGTAGATCCAGTCCTAAAAGAGAGTGTATGTTAAATTATTGTATTTGTCACATTGTTTGGACAAAGAAAATCACGTAAAAATTGATGCTATGAAATAGTAAAAACAAAAAGTATTTGAATTCATTCTTGTTGACTTTCTTTAAGTTTTATTATATCCGGAATCTCTTTGGGCAATTAATGCTTTATAATTCTAAAAATATCCCTATATCTGTAAACTTTTATTTATCAATATTCCTTGTTCTTGTTTCCACTCCTAAAGTACTTATAAGATAAAATTTATTTTACTCATAAAGCAAAATCTTTAAGCCAAAAAACATTTTTAACAAGAAGTAACTTTATTTTTTAATCATTACAATATATTGATGTGTTAGTAGCTTCTAACTTAACACTTTCTTTAGAAAATATAAAAGTGATGCTGGCAAGACAGGATGCATATTTTCTAGGTTTCAGAATTATCAAAGAAATAAGACTTGGAATATGGTCTACGCCTTTAGTTATAAATCTCTAAAATGAGTGCTATGGCTCTAATTTGAAGACTGCCCATAAAGAGTAACTCCTCTATCAAAATAGTCAACCTATTTTCAGTTTAATAACAAATAACAACATCATTGAGTAATCCCTAGAATTCTGTTTATTTTCTTATGGAAGGTGAAATAGTTTTCACACATTTTAAATTTCTTAATTAATATCTCTCAAGTATTATCCACATTACACTTATGGGAGCCACAGATATGTCATCATGAAAAGAGTAACAAATTAAAACTGTTTCCTACTTACCCCTTATGAGCTTAAGGTTTGTGAGGAAACATGTTTGAACAGAGGCTACGGAAAATTAGCCTAACATTATGGATGTTAACATAACTATGATAAGTAAACCATAGCCCTTTATAATATATTTTAAACTATTGCCTCAACAGTAATCTTGCCTTCATTTGGATAGAGGTGCAGAAACCAGTAATCTTTAACAGATGCTCTAAAATATCCTTCCCTATAATTTTTCTAAATTATTGCAGAATATAGAAATCTACAATGGACAGTGTTTATGTTGATCCCACATGCAATTATCCACTATTAATAATATCTATTTATTCTCTTTGCCAAACTTCATTTTTTCTTGCAAAAACTAGTGAACAATGATGAATCTCACAAAAACTAGTGAACAATGATGAATCTATAAAAAGTATAATTAGAGCCCTCCTAAATATCATTTTTGAAAACAACAGTAACAGTAATAAAAATTCTCAAAACACATACTTTTAAGATAACATGCAGTCTAGAAAAAAATGCTGTTAATGGATTTAAGGTCTGTCTCCTACTTCAGCAGTGAATAAAACCAGACACAATTCAAAGTTGTGCAATGAAAAAAAACACATTTAATAGGTCTCATACAAAGCTACAGTGATCATCTCAATTAAAGGAACTCCAATATAACGATCTCTGTAGTCTCCAATATTTGTGATCAAAATTCCATAAATATACTGTTATTAAAATTACACAAGGATAAAAAAAAAGTTTAGAAACTTAAATTATGCATGGAAACCAAGAAGGGGAACATACTCTGTACTTTTTATGACTGTATAACTCCACAGAATATTAACAAAATATTTTCAACTTTCCCACTATTAATTCATTTATGGCTCACTATCTCCAAATCTGCTTAAGGAGCAATGTACCAAACCAAAATTTTTAGTTATGAAAGTATTCCTTAATTAATTTATTAGAGAAGCCTCAATGCAGTGTAAATACAGAATTAAAAAATGGCCTCAGCATCCTATTTTAAACGACAAGTTTTTGGGGCACCTGAGTGGCTCAGTCGATTGAGCATCCGGCTTCGGCTCAGGTCATGATCTCATGGTTCGTGGGTTCGAGCCCCGCGTTGGGCTCTGTGCTGACAGCTAGCTCAGAGCCTGGAGCGTGCTTCAGATTCTGTGTCTCCCTCTCTCTCTGACCCTCCCCTGATAACGCTGTTTCTGTCTGTCTCTCAAAAATAAATTTAAAAAAAACCATAAATTACAAGTTTTTCATTTAGCCTTCCAAAATTACTTTGATGTATATGTATTTTTATAATATGCTCATTATATGACTTTGCTATAATGATAAGATATTATGTAACACATATTAAACTAACCACTGTTTATCTTTTCCTTAAAATCTTCCCTTTATGCTTAGCATAATGGTAACCATCAATGGTGCAAATAGGTTTCTACATAAGGTTCTCATTTACCAAAGATAATTATAGACTTCAGTTCTTCTTTGTGGACTCAGAGTTTTAGTAGCAAATTGATCAAACTGTATATGAAAAGTAGCCATTGGTGCCTCCCTTTGCCACTCATATGCTTAAGTAAGCCTTTGTTCAAATTACATTTCCTTTAACAATGTAATAATTCCTCATTATCCAAAGATTTTCAGCATCATCCAGATACCATTTGGCCATATCAAGTCATATGCCTACTTAAAGTTCAATTGACATGCAAACTAAATACAAAATATAAACAGAATTTAACAGCCTATTGGCAGTTTTAAAATAAAATTAATCAAATATTTCAAATAACCATGGAGGACCTAAAAGTAATACTTTACGATCATGGCCTGCAATAACTACTGATTGACTATAATATCCTATACTTTAAGGTAATATTAACATCACTGGTCAGTTTAACAGTGACTCCACATGAGTTACACATGCGAAGCATATGTAAATACAGAATTATGTAAGCCAACTTTTTCCCAAAGTTGAAAACATTAAGAGCCATCAAAAGTACACCAAACTCCAGTAATCTGGCTCATTTAGTCACAAACTAGAAATGTATAGACTTTCAATAGTAAATCAATTAAAATTATTATTTTAAATCACCAAAATGAGTCATCCCTTGCCTGTTAACCTCAAGGTCACATGCCAGCTACTATAAGCATTATTTGTAAAGCAACTTGGTATTTCAGCAATTCTTACTACTTTTATGTACATGAATAAGCGACCTCTTTCTAGATATGAATGCTACAAACTTCAGTAAAACTCTAACATTGCTAAAATCCCACACTCATTTGATATCCAAGTCATGTTGAACTCTGTAATATCTTAACATTTCTATAGTCAGCTACCAATCCTATCATAACTGTATTTTGGCTTTTTGGTTGACTTTCCTATACCATTTATTTGGGCTTTCCACTCCAATTTGAGATGTTCAGTGGCTACTTACTGTCTCCAAAATAAAGTATAAGCTCTTAGTTTAGTTGTGAAGTTAATTTTTTAGCTTTGATGTCTCAGGATATTCCTCTATGTATGCTCTACTCTAGCCCCACTGGACTAATTGCAGCTCTCTACAATTTTAAATTTTCTTTAATGTTTTATTTATTTTTGAGACAGAGAGAGACAGTGTGAGCAGGGGAGGGTCAGAGAGAGAGGGAGACACAGAATCTGAAGACAGGCTCCAGGCTCTGAGCTAGCTGTCAACACAGAGCTGCATGCAGGGCTTGAACCCACGAACTGTGAGATCATGACCTGAGCCGAAGTTGAAGCTTCACCGACAGAGCCAATCAGGCACCCATTTCCTTGTTACTTTAAACATTTCTTCTGTTCCTTTCCCTCATTCTTGTTATTTTTGTACTCCTATTACATTTATACTACACTTTTTGTAATTGCTGCACAGTTCTTGGATATTCTATTCTGTTTTCCAACCGGAACTTTATTCCACATTTTCCCCCATTTTGGGAAGTTTTTATTGACATACTTCAAGTGTTGACTTTTTCTGGTCTCCTGATAAGCCCATTAAAGGTATTCATTTTGATGCAGTGCTTTTGATCCAGCATTTACTTTAGCTTCTCAATTTTCATCTCTCTGCTTACATTTCCCATGTATTCTTTTTTTATTTAAGTATAATTAACACGTGTTAATATTCCCATGTATTCTTGTATGTTTTCCCTTCTTTTAGACTACTAATCATAGTTATTTTAAGTTCTCAGTCAGATAATTCTAAAATATGTGCTATATCAAATTCTGGTACGGATGCTTGCTTCATCTCCTCAGATTGTGTTTTTTGCCTTATTCACACCTTTTAATTTCTGTTTTAAAGTCAGAAATGTTATATTAGCTAAAGAGAACTGAAATAAGCATTGGTTTAGTGAGAGGCTTTATCTTTACCTGACTGAGAATTAAGTTTACTGTTTGGTGTAGCTGTTATGTTAGTTGCTGTAATCTTTCTTTCTTTCTTTTCTTTCATTCTTTCTTTCTTTCTTTCTTTTTTCTTTTCTTTTCTTCTCTTTTCTTTCTTTCTTTCTTTCTTTCTTTCTTTCTTTCTTTCTTTCTTTCTTTCTTTCTTTTCTTTCTTTCTTTCCTTCCTTCCTTCCTTCCTTTTCCTTCCTCCTTCTTTCTTTCTTTCTTCTTTCTTTCATTAATAGTTTATTGTCAAGTTAGTTTCCAAGTATCACCCAGTGCTCTTCCCCACAAGTGCCCTCGTCCATAACCATAACCCCCCAATCCGCTTTTCTTTTCCCTCTTCAACTCTCAGATTGTTTTCAGTATTCAAGAGTCTTTCATGATTTGCCTCCCTCCCTCTCCCTAACTTTCTTTAACCCCCTTTCCCTTCCCTTGGTCTCTTGGAAGGTTACTCCTGTTGAACCTATGAGTGAAAACATATGGTATATGTCCTTCTCTGCCTGACTTATTTCGCTTAGCATGACACGCTCAATGTCCATCCACTTTGCTACAAATGGCCAGATTTCATTCTTTCTCATTGCCATGTTGTACTCCATAATGTATATATACCACATATTCTTTATCCATTCATCGGTTGATGAACATTTAGGCTCTTTCCATAATTTGGCTATTGTTAAAAGTGCCACTATGGACATTGGGGTACATTTGCTCCTATGCATCAGCACTTCTGTATCCCTTGGGAAGATACCAAGCAGTGCTATTGCTGAGTCATAGGGGAGTTCTATTGATAGTTTTTTGAGGAACCTCCACACTGTTTTCCAGAGCAGCTGTACCAGGTTACATTCCCACCAATGGTGCAGTAGGGTGCCCATTTCTCCACATCCTCGCAGCATCTGTAGCCATTTTAACCACTCTGACTGGTGTGAGGTGGTATCTCAGTGTGGTTTTGATTTGAATTTCCCTGATGATGAGTGATGCTGAGCATCGTTTTATGTGTCTGTTGGCCATCTTGATGTCCCCTTTGGAGAAGTGACTATTCATGTCTTCTGTCCATTTCTTCACTGAATTACTCGATTTTAGGGTGTGGACTTTGATGAGTTCCCTGTAGATTTTGGATACTAGCCCTTTATCCAGTATGCCATTTGCAACTTTCTTTTCCAATTCTGTTAGTTTCCTATTAGTTTTTCTGACTGTTTCCTTTGCCATGCATAAGCATTTTAATTTGATGAGGTCCCTGTAATTCATTTTTGTTCTTGGTTCTCTTGGCTTTGGTGATTGTCGAGGAAGAAGTTGTTGCAATTGAGGTCAAGGAGGCTGTTTCCTGCTTTCTACTCTAGGGTTATTTTTTTATGAAATAGTTCATTGTCAAATTGGTTTCCATGCAACACCCAGTGCTCTTCCCCATAATTGCCCTCTACCATCACTACCACCTCTTTTCCCCCTCCCCCTTCCCCTTCAACTCTCAGTTCATTTTCAGCAATCAATAGTCTCTCAAGTTTTGCATCCCTCTATCTCCCCAACTCTCTTTCCCACTTTCCCTCCCCCTGGTCCTCCATTAGGATTCTCCTGTTCTCCTGTTAGAACTATGAGTGCAAACATATGGTTTCTGTCCTTCTCTGCCTGACTTCTTTCGCTTAGCATGACACCCTCAAGGTCCATCCACTTTCCTACAAATGGCCATATTTCATTCTTTCTCAATGCCATGCAGTACTCCATTGTGTATGTATGCCACATCTTCTTGATCCACTCATCAGGTGACAGACATTTAGGCTTTTTCCATGTTTTGACTATTGTTGACATTGCTGCTATGAACATTGGGGTACATGTGCTCCTATGCATCAGCATTTCTGTCTCCCTTGGGTAAATCTCTAGCAGTGCTATTACTGGGTCATAGGGGAGTTCTATGGATAGTTTTTGAGGAACCACCACACTGTTTTTCAGAGCGGCTGCACCAGTATACATTCCCACCAACATTGTAGGAGGGTGCCCGTCTCTCCACACCCTCGCCAGCATCTATAGTCTCTTGATTCGTTCATTTTAGCCACTCTGACTGGCATGAGGTGGTATCTCATTGTGGTTTTGATTTGTGTTTCCCTGATGATGAGTGATGTTGAGCATCGTTTCACGTGCCTGTAGGCCATCTGGATGTCCTCTTTGTAGAAGTGTGTGTTTATGTCTTCTGCCCATTTCTTGACTAGGTTATTTGTTTTGTGTGTGTGAAGTTTGGTGAGTTCCTTGTATATTTTAGATACTAGTCCTTTATCTGATATGTCATTTGCAACTATATTTTCCCATTCTGTCAGTTGCTTATTAGTTTTCTTGACTGTTTCCTTTGCGGGGCAGAAGCATTTTATCTTCATGAAGTCCCAAGAGTTCAATTTTGCTTTCATTTCACATGCCTTTGGTGATGTGTTGAGTAGGAATTTGCTGCGGTGGAGGTCTAGGAGGTTTTTTCCATCTTTCTCCTCGAGGGTTTTGATGGTTTCCTGTCTCACATTCAGGTCCTTGGCATTTTGAGTTTCTTTCGGTGTATGGTGTAAGAAAGTGGTCTAGTTTCATTCTTCTGTATGTTGCTCTCCAGTTCTCCCAGCACCACCTGCTAAAGAGGCAAACTTTTTTCCATTGGATACTCTTTCCTGCTTTGTCAAAAATTGATTGGCCTTACATTTGTGGGCCCAGTTCTGGGTGCTCTATTCTATTCCATTGGTCTGTGTGTCTGTTTTTGTGCTAGTACCATACTGTCTTGAAGATGACAGCTTTGTAGGAGAGGATAAAGACTGGGATTGTGATGCCTCCTGTTTTGGTTTTCTTCGTCAATATTACTTTGGATATTCGGGATCATTTGTGGTTCCATACAAATTTGAGGATAGTTTTTTCTAGCTTTGAGAAGAATGTTGGTGCAATTTTGATGGGGATTGCATCGAATGTGTAGATTGCTTTGGGTAGTAATGACATTTACACAATGTTTATTCTTCAGATCCATGAACAGGGAATGTTTTTCCATTTCTTGGGGTCTTCTTCAATCTCTTTCATAAGTTTTCTATAGTTTTCGTCATATAGGTCTTTTACACCCTTGGTTATGTTTACTCCTAGGTATTTGAATGTTTTTCGTGCAATCCTGAATGAGATCACTTTCTTGATTTCTATTACGGCTGCTTCGTTTTTGGTGTATAGGAATGCAACTGATTTCTGTACATTGATAGTGTACCCTGCAACTTTACCGAAATTATTGATCTGTTCTAGAAGGGTTTTGGTGGAGTCTGCCGGGTTTTCCATGTAGAGTATCATGTCATCCTCGAAAAGTGAAAGTTTGACTTCTTCTTTGCCAATTCTGATGCCTTTTATTTCCTTTTGTTGTCTGATTGCTGATGCTAGGACTTCCAGCACTATGTTACACAGCAGTGGTGAGAGTGGACACCCCTGTCATGACCCTGATCTCAGGGGGAAAGCTCTCCGTTTTTCCCCATTGAGGATAATATTGACTGTGGGCTTTTCATAAACTACTGTTATAATGTGTAGGTAGGTTCCTTCTATTCCAACTTTCTCAAGGGTTTTTAGTAAAAAAGGGTACTGTGTTTTGTCTAATGCTTTTTCTGGATCTATCAACAGAATCATATGGTTTTTTTTTTCTTTCTTTTGTTAATGTGACGGATCACATTGATGGATTTGTGAATATTGAACCAGCCCTGTAACGCAGGAATGAATCCCACTTGATCATGATGGATAATTCTTCTTTTATGCTGTTGAATTTGATTTGCTAGTATCTTGTTGAGTATTTTTGCATCTGTATTCATTAAAGATACAGGTCTGTAGTTCTGTGTTGTTGTTTTTTTTTTTTTGCTGGGTCTCTGTCTGGTTTGGGTTTCAAGAATGAGTTTGGAAGTTTTCCTTCTATTTCTATTTTTTTGGAATAGTTTGAGAAGAATGGGTCTGAGCTCTGCTTTAAATGTCTGATAGAATTCCCCTGGGAAGTCATCTGACCCTGGGCTCTTACTTGTTGGGAGATGTTAGATAACGCATTCAATTTCTTCACTGGTTATAGGTCTATTCATGCTTTCTGTCTCTTCCCATTTGAGTTTTGGCAGTGCATGTGCATTTCGGATTTCGTCCATTTCTTCTGTATTGTCCAGTTTGTTGGCATATAATTTTTCATAGTAATCTCTGATGATTGCTTGTATCTCTAAGGGATTGTTTGTAATAGATCCTTTTTCATTCATGATTTTGTTTATCTGGGTGCTCTCTCTTTTCTTTCTGAGGAGCCTGGCTAGCGGTTTATCAATTTTGTTTATTTTTTCGAAGAACCAACTCTTGGTTTCGTTGATCTGCTCGACTGTTCTTTTGGATTCTATATTGTTTGTTTCTGCCCTGCTCTTTAATATTTCTTTTCTTCTGCTGTGTTTGGGGTGCTCTTGCTGCTTCCCTTCTAGTTCCAGTAGGTGCTCTGTTAAATTTTGAATTTGTGCTTTTTCTAGGTTGTTGAGATGGGCCTGGATTGCAATATATTTTCCTCTTAGCACTGCCTTTGTTGAGTCCCAGAGATTTTGGATTGTTGTATTTTCATTTTCTTTGATGTCCATATATTTTTTGATATTTTCTCTAATTGCCTGATTAACCCAATCGTTCTTTAGTAGGGTGGTTTTTAACCTCCACAGTTTTGGAGGTTTTCCAGACTTTTTCCTGTGGTTAATTTTAAGTTTCATAGCACTGTGATCTGCAAGTGTACATGGTATGATCTCATTTCGTTTATATTTATGGAGGGCTTCTTTATGCCCCAGTATGTGATCTACCTTGGAAAATGTGCCATATGCACTCGAAAAGAAGGTGAATTTTCTATCTTCAGGATGTAGACTTCTAAATATATCCATCAGTTCCATCTCTTCCAATGTGTCGTTCAGGTCCATTGTTTCCTTAGTGATTTTCTGTCTGGTTGATCTATCCTTTGTTGTCAGTGGAGTATTAAAGTCCCCTACAATTAGCACATTTTTGTCAATAAGATTGTTTCTTTCTGTGGTTAGTTGTTTTATGTATTTGGGCGCTCCCGAATTTGGCGCATAGATATTTATAATTGTTAGGTCTTCTTGTTGGAGAGATCCTGTAATTATTATATAATGTCCTTCTTCATCTCTTGTTACTGCCTTTAATTTAAGGTCCATTTTGTCTGATATAAGTATGGCTACTCCGGCTTTCTTTTGGCTTCCAGTTGCATGATAGATATTTCTCCATCCCTTTACTTTCAACCTGAAGGTGTCTTCCGGTTGACAATGAGTCTCTTGTAGACAGCAAATAGAGGGTTTTTTTTTTTTTAATCCATTCTGCTACCCTGTGTCATTTGGTTGGAGCATTCAGCCCATTTACATTCAGTGTTATTATTGAAAAATGTGGGTTTAGAGTCATTGTGTTCTTCCTAAAATTCATGTTTATAGTGCTGTCTATGGCACCTTGTATTCTTTGCAACATTTCCCACATAGAGTCCCTCTTAGGATTTCCTGTAAGCTGGTTTGGTGGTCATGAATTCCCTCAATTTTTGTTTATTTGGGAACACTTTTATCTCTCCTATTTTGAATGACAAGCTTGCTGGGTAAAGAATTCTTGGCTGCATGTTTTTTCTGTTCATCACATTAAAGATTTCCTGCCAGTCCTTCCTGGCCTGCCAAGTTTCATTAGATAGGTCTGTAACCACACTCTTAGGTTTCCCTTTGTATGTGAGGGCCCTTTTCTCCCCAGCTGCTTTCAGGATTCTCTCTTTATCTTTATATTTTGCCAGTTTCACTATGATTTGTCATGCTGAAGGCCGATTCCAATTACGTCTTAAGGGGGTTCTTTGTGCCTCTTGAATTTGAATGTCTATTTCATTTCCCAGATTTGGGAAATTCTCAGTTATAATTTGGTCTAGTGTCCCTTCAGGCCCTTTCTCTCTGTCTTCCTCTTCAGGAATTCTTATGATACTGAGGTTGTTCCGTTTGATTTTAACACTCAGGTCGCGAATTCTCCTTTCCTGCTCCTGGATTAATTTCTCTCTCTTTTATCAGCTTCCTCTTTTGCTATAACTATATCTTATAATTCACCTATTCTTCTCTTTGCCTCATCAGTCCTTGAGGAGGCTGCCTCCAGTTTGTTATTCACCTCATCTATAGCCTTTTTTAACTCATCACACCTATTTTCAAAGTGCCTACTAGTTGTCTCAGTTGATTCTTTGATGCTTTTCTCAACCCCAGCAATTAATTTTATGACAAGCTTTTTAAATTCTCCATCCGGTATGTTGTCTAGATCTGCCTTGAGCAGTTCTGTGGCTGTGACTTCCTCCTGGAGGTTCTTCAGGGGAGAGTTCCTTCGTTTTGTCATTTTTGCTAAGTTTCTGTCTCTTGTCACCTTTAGAAAGCTCATTGTGCACTGTGTACCTGTTAATATTTCTCTGTTAAAGGAGGCTTATTGACTGTCCAGGGCCTGTCATTTCATGAAATATTCTTTTAATGGTGTCTCTCAGTTTCTCTTGTTGTGCTTTTGAATATTTTATTTCTGTACTCAGCAATATTTGGGACTAGCTGTCATGCACACTTTGGCTTGTTTCTTGGTGTGGCCCTAAGAAGGAGAACAGACAGACAAACACAGAGGGAACAATAACACACAGACACACGGACAAATCAAGCAAACAAACACATTAAAAGGGGGAAAGAAAAGAAGGGAAATGGAGAGGAAAGAGACAAAATGAAGAGAAGAAGAAAAAAAAGGAGAAAAATAAAGGGGGTCAGAGACAACAAAGGACAGTGGACAGTCTAAAAGTGTATGACCAGTTGAGGGAAAAGGTAGGGATGAGATATAGGAGAATATATCTGGATTGCAAGAAGGTAAAAAAAAAAAAAAAAAAAAGGAGAAAGGAGAAAGGAAAATAAGGAGTAAAAATTTTTAAAAATTTAAGTAAAAAAAAGTAATAATAATAAAAAATTAGTACAGAAAAAGAAAAAAAGAAGAAAAAATGAGAAAAAAAAAGAAAAGAAAAAAATTATGAAAAAAACTCCAGCAGCATCCCCTCATGGATAGGCGTGGTTTTGTGTGGTTTTGTGTGGTAGGTCTTGGAGGCTGCTCTCAGAGGCTCCGCCTTGGTGTCTGCAGAGATTAGATAGCCGCACGCCAAACCCACTGGAACTATGCACTGTAGGGCACTCTAATGAGTCCGATCTCCTTGTGCTGTGGTTGAGCCTGACGTGGTTAAGCCGAGTTGTATTTTCCACGCCTGCCTTGATTCAAAGTTCCAGTCCATGCCCTTTTATACTAACCCAGATGAGATGTATTTGCTTTGGTGGCTGGCTTCTTAGGGAGAGGAATCAGTTAGTCTTGACTCAGGTAGGGATTTCAGCTGCCTGAGGCGAGATGCGCAGCAGGAGGTGAAGTGCGAGCCATCACAGACCCAACCCCCAGCCGGGATCGCGATTTCCTTGAGGGAGGAATGAGGGTGTAGCGGTTGTGGAGGCGCCAGGAGCTGCTGGAAGTAAGCTGGGAGCTCATGCAGCCTGAGCATGTGCCCAGGCCTCTACCGCTGCCAACTTCCTGCTGGGATGGTGCAGAGGTGGGGGCTATTTTTTCCCTGTCAGCACCCGGGATTCGTGGAAGCCAGATGCGCTGTGGAAATGAGGTGCATGCTCCCACTCCCAAAACCGAGGTTGAAGTGAATGCCCCTGACACCGCCGCTGCCGCGGCCACTGACTCCCGGCAGAGATGGCACAAGGCTGGAAGCTGTTCTTTCCCTTGCACCACCTGGGTTTGGGATTTGGACTACCCAGCAGTTATCTATGGAGTGAGCTTCTCTCTCCAAGTGCGGTTAAGCATTCTTTACCTCTTCACCAGAGACAGTAATATGAGCATATTCAGTCTCTCTGTGTCTTCCCTTTGTCTCTTGGGCTCTGTGCCCTTGTCCCACATTGGGATGGGGCTCCCACCACACCTCCCCTTCTCAGGCTGGCCCATTTTCCAATCTCCCCAATTCGCACTCACTCACTCAGGTATCCTTGAGGTTCTCTTCTTTATGGAGTCCATATTTTCTCCTTCCGCTCTTGCAGATGAGAGTAATGTCCTTCTCAGTTCGATACATGAGGCAGACCAAGTTTACAGAGCTCCCTTCCTCTCCGCCATCTTGACTCTGCTCTAGGGTTTTGATGGTCTCTTACTCACATTCAGGTCCTTCATCCATGTTGAGTTTATTTTTGTGTACGGTGTAAGATAGTGGTCTAATTTCATTCTTCAGCATGTTGTTGTCCACTTCTCCCAGGACCACCTGTTAAAGAGGCTTTTTTTTTTTTCCATTGGATATTCTTTCTTGCTTTATCAAAGATTAATTGGCCATACATTTGTGGGTTCAGTTCTGGGCTCTCTATTCTTTTTTTTTAATTTCTTTTTTTAATGTTTATTTATTTTTTAAGTAGCTTATTGTCAAATTAGTTGCCATACAAAACCCAGTACTCTTCCCCACAAGTGCCCTCCTTCATCACCACCACCTCTTTTCCCCTCTCCCCCTTCAACCCTCAGTTCATTTTCAGTATTCAATAGTCTCTCAAGTTTTGCATCCCTCTCTCTCCCCAACTCTCTTTCCCTCTTCCCCTCCCCCTGTTCCTCCATTAGGTTTCTTCTGTTCTCCTGTTAGACCTATGAGTGCAAACATAGGGTATCTGTCCTTCTCTGGCTGACTTATTTTGCTTAGCATGACAACCTCGAGGACAATCCACTTTGCTACACATGGCCATATCTCATTCTTTCTCATTGCCATGTAATACTCCATACACACCACATCTTCTTGATCTACTCATTAGGTGATGGACATTTAGGCTCTATCCATGATTTGGCTATTGTTGACAGTGCT
This sequence comes from Helogale parvula, assembly GCA_004023845.1. Taxonomy (NCBI): domain Eukaryota; kingdom Metazoa; phylum Chordata; class Mammalia; order Carnivora; family Herpestidae; genus Helogale; species Helogale parvula. The sequence continues at coordinate 31,398 of PJEM01012082.1, forward strand.
GCCTTGACCAGTGGGGTACATGAGCTCCTATGCATCAGCACTTCTGTATCCCTCGGGTAAATCCCTAGCACTGCTATTGCTGGGTCATAAGGGAGTTCTATGGATAGTTTTTTGAGGAACCTCCATACTGTTTTCCAGAGCGGCTGCACCAGTTTACATTCCCAGCAACAGTGTAGGAGGGTGCCTGTCTCTCCACATCCTCACCAGCATCTACACTCTCGTGATCATTTTAGCCACTCTGACTGGTGTGAGGTGGTATCTCAATGTGGTTTTGATTTGTGTTTCCCTGATGATGAGTGATGTTGAGCATCATTTTATGTGCCGGTGGGCCATCTGGATGTCCTCTTTGGAGAAGTGTCTGTTTATGTCTTCTGCCCATTTCTTCACTGGGTTATTTGTTTTTTGGGTGTGGTGTTTGGTGAGTTCCTTGTAGATTTTGGATACTAGCTAGGCTCTCTATTCTATTCCATTGGTCTATGTGTCTGTTTTTGTGCCAATACCATACTATCTTGATGATGACAGCTTTGTAATAGAGGCTAAAGTCTGGGATTGTGATGCCTCCTGTTTTGGTTTTCTTCTTCAATATTACTTTAGCTATTCAAGTTTTTTTGTGGTTCCATATGAATTTTCGGATAGTTTATTCTAGTTTTGAAAAGAACGGTGGTGCAATTTTGATTGGTATTGCATTGAATGTGTACTTTCTTTAGGTAATAATGACATATTAACAATGTTTAATTGTACAATGAAAACTATAGAAAGCTTATGAAAGAAATTGAAGAAGACACAAATAAATGGAAAAACATTCCATGCTCATGGATCAGAAGAATCGTTGCTGTAATTTCTTCTCCCCCATTATGTTTGGTGGATCCTAGAGAATAAAAATTCAATTCAGTCCGAGGATTTCCTTTTTTTCAGTTGTAATTCACTGTTTTTATACAGTGTCCTATTGTGGTTGGTAAAACATGTAGGGAGGACAAAGATATGATCCGGTCTCAATCAGTGAGCCTGTGTCCATAGACTATGACTTTCACAAGTGCTCTTTAGCTTTTCTTCCCTCTTAGGTAAGACAGGAATACTAGAGTTGAGTATTTTCCCCATTGGTATGGTAGAGACACCCTCTAAGGAATGTGGTAAGAATGGACCTTCAGATAAGGGAAGGTAACCTGGTTATATGCATGTGACATCTCTCAGGACCCTGTAACATGAGACCACCCAGTCAGACTGTATGTCTTTTTTTTTTCTATATTTTCCTTTGAGAAACAGAGAGACACAGCTCAAGCAGGGGAGTGTCAAAGAGAGAGGGAGACACATAATCTGAAGCAGGCTCCAGGCTCTGAGCTAGCTGTCAGCACAGAGCCCGATGAGGGGCTTGAACCCATGAGCCATGAGATCATGACCTGAGCCGAAGCTGAATGCTTAACCAACTGAGCCACCCAGGTGTCCCCAGACTGTATGTCTTTATGTTACCCATATACGGGAGACAAATAAGTAAATAATGCATTAGAAAAGTAACAACACCCAATGTTTGGGTCTCAGTTTTTGGGGTATAATCCCTCTGAGCCTGTGTCAACAGGAATAAAGTTGTTTCCTGCAAAAAAAAAAAAAAAAAAAAAAGCCTCCGTGTCATGACTCTCTGTGTGAGAAGCCTGCTACACAGAGGATGCCAAAGGGGCTAGAGATATTCCCTTACATCAATGGCCACAAGGTGGTGGATTTTAATATATCCTTTCCCCCAATTAGACTGTGGTAAAACAAAGTAATTTAACTCTGGTAAAATAGTTTTCTTTGAGGGCAAATCTTTCTTAAGGAGAACAGAACACTCTGGGCATATTTTGAAATGGGTATTTTCTTGTCCCCCAACCAGATATATGAGGGGAATTTTCTCAAGTCTTCACCCTGAGAACCTGATGGGGTTCCTAGAGGTAAAACTCGTTAAGGTGTAGGGATCCTTTAAGGATTGGCCCCGAAGGGTTTTTTTTTAATCTTTTAAACTAGGTTCACATTGAATCTCCAGAAATTTAAATGTTTCTACCAGGCTACAGCTGTGGCTTCTGTTCCCTGTAAGCTCTGATTCCCTGTTTCTGCCTATCTCTCCAGTATTGGAGCTAACCCTGCCCTTTGAATTCAATTTCTGATAGATTTAAAGAGGTTGTTGAACTTGCTTTAAGGAGGAGCGACAACTTCTAAACGCCTTAAACGTCAGACCAGAAACCAAAGTCTTATAAGTTCCTCTACTTTATGAAATAAGTCTATTTTTATCAGGCATTTTTTTTTTTACTTCTCGTAACATAATATTTATAGCTTTTCTGACATTTATTTATTTACCTTTGCTTAACATTCCATTTTAAGGAACTTTCACACTTGAGTTTGTAATATCTTTAAAGTAAGACCTTATAACTTATTTTATATGCTTCATAAGCATTTCATTTCATTTCATTAAGATTTAAAATATTTTGTTAAAATATCTCAGAATTCCTCTCTTATGTTGTTTTAATCTTAGGCTTTAGTGAGAGAATGAACATCTCTGGGAAAGGAATAATGGACGTTTTCTCTCAGATTCCTGCTCTTATGTAAAGTAATATTTTAGTCCAGTAATGTATATGAGTCATTTTTTCTGCAGAATGACTTCTGAGTCTTTGAAGTTACTAAAAACTTCAACTAAACCTGATTTTGTATATATTATCTGTAGTTTGATTGCTGAGTAATAATACTTATAATTTATGCAGTACTTACTACATACAAGTCGCTGCTTACAGTTTTATTATTTTTAGCTCTCACAATAACCTTACTAAATGGGTTTATTTTTATTCCTATTTTTTTGTTGTGGACACTGAGACTTGGAATATTTAGGAATTCTCCAAGGTCACACAGTAATATGGAATTCAAAAAAATGTGTATTTCAAACCCAAGATTTGTGACTATAGCCGACTTTCTTAATTATTCTGCTACATGGCCTCTTGATCTATCTCTACTCTATAAACCTCACTCTTTCAAATGAATCCCTGTTTACCCTTCTAACATCAAACTGTTAAACCTTATTGAAGAAAAAATATAATTGCCCTGCTAGGCCAAGTTGTACAGTTGGTCTTTATGTTATATTTTTCAAAACACCAAGTTTTGAAATGACATTATACATACTATTGGTCAGTAGGTTGTTCTTCTGCAGTAGATTGAGGGTAAAAGCACCCCCAAGACCTGGCCGGCTAGACAGGGTTGCATGAGTAAGTCCATGTTGGATTCCAGGAACAGCAAGAGGAGACTGCAACTTATCCTTTTCCCAGGATGATTCACTTCCAACTGAAAAACATTTGTACAAACAGACTGCAATTTGACAACTTTCCATGAGGCTTTGTGAAAATTTGCTTTTTAGAGTAGAATTTATTAGTCTTACTTCTTAGGAAATTATTATTAAGTGTAGATAAGTCATTTTAATAATGATTTTAAAAGCTTTCAATAGCCTGGGATTTAAGCTGTCTCTGAGAAGATTAAACAACACTCACTAATAGAATAGTTACAAGTAGTCTAAACAAATCTGGGATCATAATGAACAACTTTCAAAAGCACTAATATATTGAAGGCCATTAACTGACAATTACTGCCTCCCATTCCAATGCTTTAACATACATGTATAAAGTTTTAATGAAGAACAGTTGTTATTAACTGAAAAAGAACACATTCATTTGTAAGACCATGACAACATGTAAAAATATGTGGTAAGAAACAAAATAATTGGTTACTTTCTTCACAGATTTGGTCTTGCAGAAACTAATCTCTTCATACAGAGGAGGATTTTGTACAAAAAAGAACTGAATAAAACATAAAATCTTGTCCCCCAATTTGAAAATGTACTCTACTTTGATCTTCACTGCTGGAAAATGAAGTAAAGTGAGTGTAATTAGAATGATCTGCAATGACATAACGATTTCATCAAGACTTAGAATTCTGTGGAGACAGAACCATTGCTTAAAATGACATGTGGGGAATGAAATACACATTCAAATTCAAGAGGCACAAAGAACTCCCTTAAGACGTAATTTGAACTGACATCCAGCATGAAATATCATAGTGAAACTGGCAAAATATAAAGATAAAGAGAGAATTCTAAAAGAAGCTATTGATAAAAGGGCCCTAACATACAAAGGGAAAACTATCAGAGTGGTTACAGACCTTTTTAATGAAACTTGGCAGGCCAGAAAGGAATGGCAGGAAATCTTCAATGTGATGAACAGAAAAAACATACAGCCAAGAATCCTTTATCCAGCAAGCCCGTCATTCAAAATAGGAGTGATAAAGGTGTTCCAAAATAAACAAAAATTGAGAGATTTCATGACTACAAACCAGCCTTACAAGAAATCCTAAGAAGAACTCCATGAGGGAAATGTTGCAAAGAATACAAGGTGCCAGAGACACCACTATTAAACGAATTCTATGGAGAACACAATGAATCTAAGCCCACATTTTCAATAATAACACTGAATATAAATGTACTGAATGTTCCAACCAAATGACACAAGGTTGCAGAATGGATAAAAAAACAAAATCCATCTATTTGCTGTCTACAAGAGACTCACCTTAGACCTTCAGGTTGAAAGTAAAGAGATGGAGAAATATCTATCATGCATCTGGAAGCCAAATGAAAGCCACAGTAGCCATACTTATATCAGACAAACTGGACTTTACACTAAAGGCAGTAACAAAAGATGAAGAAGGACATTATATAATAATTACAGGGTCTCTCCATCAGGAAGAGCTAATAATTATAAACATCTATGCTCCAAATTCGGGAGTGCCCAAATATATAAAACAATTAATCACAGACAGAAACTATCTTATTGATAAGAACGTGCTAATTGCAGGGAACTTTAATACTCCACTGACAGCAATGAATAGATGAACCAGACAGAAAATCACTAAAGAAGCAATGGACCTGAATGACACACTGGAACAGAAGAAATTGATATATTTAGAACTCTGCATCCTGAAGTTAGGAAATTCACCTTCTTTTCCAATGTACACGGCACGTTCTCCATGATAGATCACATACTGGGGCATAAAGCAGCTCTCCAAAATATAAACGAAATGAGATCATACCATGCACACTTGCAGATCACAATGCTATGAAACTTGAAATTAACCACAGGAAAAAGTCTGGAAAACCTCTGAAAATGAGGAAGTTAAAAACCACCCTACTCAAGAATGATTCGACTAATCAGGCAATTAGAGAAGAAATTAAAAATTGTATGGAAACAAATGAAATGGTAAATACAACAATCCAAAATCTCTGGGATGCAGCAAAGGCAGTCCTAAGAGGAAAGTATATTGCAATCCAGGCCTATTTCAACAAACTAGAAGAAGCGCAAATTCAAAATCTAACAGAGCACCTACTGGAACTAGAAGGGGAGAAGCAAGAGCACCCCAAACCCAGCTGAAGAAAAGAAATAATAAAGATCAGGGCAGAAATAAACAATATAGAATCCCAAAAAAACACAGTAGATTGGATCAATGAAACCAAGAGTTGGTTCTTTGAAAAAATAAACAAATTGATAAACCTCTATCCAGGCTCTTTAAAAGAAAAGAGAGAGAACCCAGAAAGACAAAATCATGAATCAAAAAGGATCTGTACAACCATTCCCTTAGAAATACAAGAAATCAATAGAAATTACTATGAAAAATTATATGCCACCAAACTGGATGACCTAGAAAAAATGGAAAAATTCCTAAACGCACATGAACTACCAAAATTCAAACGGGAAAAGATAGAAAGCATGAATAGACTGATAACCAGTGAAGAAATCAAATATGTCATAAAAAATCTCCCAATGAATAAGAGCCCAGGGCCAGATAGTTTCCCAGGGGAATTCTACCAGACATTTAAAGCAGAGCTAATACCCATTGATCTCAAACTATTCCAAAAAATAAAAATAGAAGGAAAACTTACAGACTCATTCTACAAAGCCAGCATCACCTTGTTACCCAAACCAGACAAAGACCCAGCAAAAAAAGAGAACTACAGACCAATATCCTTAATGAATACAGATGCAAAAATACTCAGGAAGATACTGGCAAATCGAATTCAACAGCATATAAAAAGAATTATCCATCATGATCAAGTGGGATTCATTCCTGGGTTACAGGACTGGTTCAATATTCGCAAATCCAACAATGTGATGCATCACATTAACAAATGAACAGTTAAAAATCAAATGATCCTGTCAATAGATGCAGAAAAAGCATTTGACAAAATACAGCACCCTTTCTTTATAATAACCCTCTAGAAAGTCGGAATAGAAGGAATTTATAAAAGCAGTTTATGAAAAGTCCACAGCTAATATCATCGTAAATGGGGAAAAACTGAGAGCTTTCTCCCTGAGATCAGGAACAGGACACAGGTGTCCACTCTCACCACTGTTCTTTAACATAGTGCTGGAAGTCCTAGCATCAGCGAACAAACAAAAGGAAATAAAAGGCATCAGAATTGGCAAAGAAAAAGTCAAACTTCCACTTTTCACAGAGGACATGATACTCTGCATGGAAAACCCGGCAGACTCCACCAGAAGCCTTTTAGAACTGATCAATGAATTCAGTATAGTTTCAGGGTACAAAATCAATGTACAGAAATTTGTTGCATTCCTATACACCAAAAATGAAGCAGCAGAAAGAGAAATCAAGAAATCAATCACAAGCACACTTGCACGAAAAACCATAAAATACCAGGAGTAAATCTAACCAAGGATGTAAAAGACCTATATGATGAAAACTATAGAAAACTTATGAAATAGATTGAAGAAGACACCAAGAAATGGAAAAACATTCCCTGTTCATGGATCGGAAGAATGAACATTGTGTAAATGTCATTACTACCCAAAGCAATCTACACATTAAGTGCAATCCCCATCAAAATTGCACCAGCATTCTTCTCAAAGCTAGACCAAGCTATCCTCAAATTCGTATGGAACCACAAAACACCCCGAAGAGCCAAAGTAATATTGAAGAAGAAAACCAAAATGGGAGGCATCACAATCCCAGACTTTAGTCTCTCCTACAAAGCTGTCATCGTCATGACAGTATGGTATTGGCACAAAAACAGACATTTAGACCAATGGAATAGAATAGAGAACCCATAACTGTGTCCACAAACATATGGCCAATTAATTTTTGACAAAGCAGGAAAGAGTATTCTATGGAAAAAAGACTGCCTCTTTTGCAGGTGGTGCTGGGAGAGCTGGACAGCAACATGCAGAAGAATGAAACTAGACCACTTTCTTACACCATACAATAAATAATCTCAAAATGGATAAAGGACCTGAATGTGTGACAGGAAACCATCAAAACTCTCGAGACGAAAGTAGGAAACTACCTCGTTGCCCTCAACTGCAGCAATTTCCACTAGACACATACCCAAAGGCAAGGGAAATGAAAGCAAAAAATGAACTATTGGGACTTCATCAAGATAAAAAGTTTCTGCGCTCCAATACAAACAATCAAGAAAACTAATAGGCAACCTACAGAATGGGAAAAGATAGTTGCAAGTGACATATCAGATAAAGGGCTAGTGTCCAAAATCTACAAGGAACTCACCAAACTCCATACCCAAAAAACAAATAACCCAGTGAAGAAATGGGCAGAAGACATGAACCGACACTTCTCCAAAGAGGACATCCAGATGGTCTACAGGCACATGAAACGATGCTCAACATCGATCATCATCAGGGAAATACAAATCAAAACCACACTGAGATACCACCTCACGCCAGAGTGGGTAAATGAACAAATCAAGAGACTATAGATGTTAGCAAGGTTGTGGAGAGAAGGGCACCCTCTTAAGCTGTTGATGGCAATGTAAACTAGTGCAGCCACTCTGGCAAACAGTGTGGAGGTTCCCCAAAAAACTCAATAGAACTCCCCTATGACCTAGCAATAGCCTTGATAGGGATTTACCCAAGGGACACAGAAGTGCTGATGCATAGGGGCACATGTACCCCAATGTTCATAGCAGCACTGTCAACAATAGCCAAATCATGGAAAAAGCCTAAATGTCCATCACCTGATGAATGGATTAAGAAGAAGTGGTATATATATACAATGGAGTATTACATGGCAATGAGAAAGAATGAAATATGGCCATTTTTAGGAAAGTGGATGGACCTCAAGAGTGTCATGCCAAGCGAAATAAGTCAGGCAGAGAAGGACAAATACCCTATGTTTGCACTCATAGGTCTAACAAGAGAACAGGAGAAACCTAATGGAGGACCATGGGGAGGGGAAGAGGGAAAGAAAGTTGGGGAGTGAGAGGGACACAAAACTTGAGAGACTATTGAATACTGAAAAGTAAGGGATGGTTGAAGGGGGAGGAGGAGGGGGAAAAGAGGTGTTGTTAATGGAGAGGGCACTTATGGGGAAGAGCACTGGGTGTTATATGGAAACCAATTGGACAATTAACTATTTTTAAAAAGTAAATACAAATAGTAGTCACCATTATTAGTCTTAGCAATCATTTTATCAGAATACAGTTCTGCTCTTTCTTGATGTGCTCTTTGTTAAGAATGAGTAAAGAAGCCAATAAAACATTGACTTAAATAACAGTAAATGATATCTATATAATTTAGTAATCAATGTTTATCATTCCCCACTTATGGATTAGTAATCATTTACAAATTCATAGCCTAAGTTTTCTGTGAGTTTGAGTTTCTAAGACTACTAGGGTTATGTCAATCATATTATAAGTGTTTCATATTAAAAAAAGATCTCTGTTTTCTGATTCAAGTTGACTCTCTCCTTTGAAATTTAAGGAGAACAATATAGTAGGAGTTGTTACTATAGATTCCAAAGCACAAACTTAAAAGCTAAGTATTATTAGAAAATATAAGTTAATTAATAGACCCAGAATTATAAGCTTGGATATGAAAACTGTTAATGTTTATAACAAGGTGACCTTAGTTTCAGCTTTATACAGCTACAAAAAATATAAAAACTCAGGTTAATGAAAAATATGGACCCAAATTTATTATGCTTTTGGTAATCTTATATACATAGGGCACAGAGCAAGCAGCCAAATGGAAGGAAGTCAGAGTCTATGATCTATGTCAAGCTTTTTTTCATTCATATTTTGTTTAGCTAAAGTTCTTGCTGAATGCACATTGCTTGATGAATCAAAACAGTATGTGCCTTTTTGTAAACACACACACACACACACACACACACACACACATACACATAAACACAAAACAAAATTAAGTCATAATTAAACCGGCAAAACATCATTGTTTTCTCTAAATGATAGGATATGTATACCTGTATGCATATCTGGATATATTATAATCTATAATATAGATAGATTGTGTATGTACTATATATAAATTGAATAAAATAAGATAACTTCAGCTTCTTAGTTGTACTAGTCATATTTCAAGTGCTCAAATCCATATGGCTAGTGACTACCATATTGACGAGGGTAGTTGTTGGCATTGCCTTCACTGCAGAAAGTTATATTAGTACTATTATAAAGGATCATTGATCAGTTTTTTGTAAAGTAGCTTAATACAGAGAGGTATCTAAGCATCTTCATCTCAACATATCCAATAGTAAATTGACCACATTTCAATGAACGAGATCTCAATTCTTTATTCTATATGGTAGTTGCATAATTTAATTGTTTTTAATAGAAAGTTTTGAGTTCCTTATTTGTGTCAGATACCATTCCCAGTTACTGAGAATACAGAGATAACAGTCTTTGCCCTCAAAGATCTCTATTTAATAAGTACCACTGCCATCCCTCTATCTCTTCAGTCCCTGCTAAAGTGGCCAATATCCTGGAATCAACTTTGCATTGGTTTCCTTTCCATTCCTACTGCTACCACTTTCCTTTGAACCCTTTTTACTCTTTTCCTTTACTATCTCAGTTGCCTCTTAACTTACTTTCCTACTTTGATGATTTTCTTCTCCACGTGACCCTTGTCACTGCTACCAAAATAAGCTATCAAAAACAAAAATAAACAAGGAGAAGTATCAGAAAAGACAGTGGGAAAAATAGAAGAAAAAACTGAACAAAGCAGTATCCACAAAGCACGAATGGCATGCCTTAGTTCCATAGCCACAAAGATTACATACAATAAATATTAGGAGAGGAGAGTGAGTATGGACTACCTTGGTTTACAACTCCGATACCAATGTATCAGAATTGCTCTAATTAAGAAAAGTAAAAAGCTGTACACTGTTATTGTCATCATCCCAAAGGATGTGGAGTCAAGTCCAAAAGCTTAAAAAATTAAGAATTATTGAATAAGTTTATATATGGATTTTGTGGAAAAATTATTACTTAAAAGTATACTTAAATAATTAAAAATTAAATATCTATCAGTAGCTTATCTACAGAAATTGTACCTGAATAATACCTCATTCTAAGAGTTAGGCTGACATGTTTCATTAAGTATAAAACTCAAACAAATTCTCAGTACATTTGTTTCTTAATTAAGATGCTGCAAGATATACATATTACCTGTATGCCACTTTAAAGCATAGTGGCTAAATCCTGAACATCGTGTTACTGTGTTTCAAAAATTAGTTAAGATATATAAGGAGTTAAATTACATGTAATGAAGCCACAGTGCTCTCCTATATGACCCACTGAGTATGATGATAGGATTGGAGAAACTCTTATAAACTGTATAATATGAAAAAGACTCTTGTTAAAAGAAATTTTGCTGTAGACATAGGAAGAAAATGGGATTTTGTCTGGTACTAATTTGCAATTCCAATAGGTAAACCTATCTTAACCACTCTCTTATGAATCCAACAAATTTTTAGATTGCCCTTGTATCTATTCTGGTATAATTCTGTGTTTTCTGAAGCCAAGTTAAAAAAAAGTCCTTAAGTTTCGTATAAATTGTTCATCATGACTAGCACACAACTTTTTTTGTATATTACAGGACACTTTTTTGAAGTCTGGATTCATTTCTTGCTGGTATAAGTAGTACAAGTTGAATATCCTTAAAAACTAATAAAAGTTCAAAATATTGACTATACTTTCTTATCTGAATTTGAGGTTCTTTTGTAGCATGTAATCTGTCTAAAAGACACCTATATTATCAAGTTACTTCCAATAAGTAATTATATCATATCAACATCTTTCATTTCCATTTTTCTGTAATATTTCTGAAATATGGAATATCATCTGCTGAGAATAAATGCTAAGGGTTTATTTTTAAAAATGGTTCCTAGAATTCATAAGCTGTGACATATGCTTTAGTGAAAGATATCTTAAATTTGAGGTCTCTGAGAGGAGGTATGCATATCCCCAAAAAGGAAAAAGATAAATTTATGAAGATAGAGAATAATATTAAAATTTCAATTTTTATTTTTAACTAAAAAGAAAGGATGACATAAGATATGGATCATCACTGATGCCTTCACCAGTCAAATACTAAAGGTATGGCAAAGGAGAAGTGGGAGTTCACAGAAGAGCTAGTGGCTGGCCATTGTCAATTCCAGTCTTTTCATATTAGTGTTTCAATCTTTTTTAGGAAAATGCCCAATATTGGAATTGTTGCATCACATGGTATTTCTACTTTTAATATTTGGAGTAACCTCCATATTGTTTTCCAACGTGACTGTATCAGTCTGCATTCTCACCAACCGTTGTACAAGGGTTCCTTTTTCTCCTTATTCCCACCAACTTTTGTCTTTTTAATTCTAGCCATTCTGACTGGTGTGAACTGATATCTCATTGTGGTTTTGATCTGTCTTGTGCTGATGGTTAGTGATGTCAATCATCTTGTACTTTGTCCTTTGGCCATCTGTATGTCTTCTTTGGAAAAATGTCTATTCAGAAATTCTGCCCACCTTTTTCTTCCAACTTTTATTTAAATTCCAGTTAGTTGACAGAGTATAATATTAGTTTCAAGTATAGAATTTAGTGAGTCAACAATTACATACAACACTGGGTGCTCATCACAAGTGCCCTCCTTAATACCCAACAAATATTTAACCCATCCCCCCATGCACTTCCCCTCTGATAATGGTCAATTTGTTCTCTATAGTTAAGAATCTGTTTCTTGGTTTGCCTCTCCCTCACCATGTTCATTTGGTTTGTTACTTAACTTTCACATATGAGTAAAATCATATGGTATTTGTCTTGACTCTTACTTCACTTACTATAATACTCTCTAGCTTCATTCTCATCATTGCAAATGACAATATTTCATTTTTTATAGGCATGGTTATTTGGGCCCTTTTCATAATTTGGCTATTATTGATAATGCTGTTGTAAACATTGAGGTACATGTACCCTTTTGATTCTGTATTTTTATATCTTTTGGGTAAATACCTAATAGTGCAATTGCCAGATCATAGGGTAGTTTTAATTTTTGAGGAACCACCAAACAGTTTTCCAGAGTGGCTGCACCAGTTTGCATTCCTAACAACAGTGTAACAGGGTTCCCCTCTCTCCCTATCCATGCCAACACCTGTTGTTCCTGTGTTGTTATTTTTGGCCAGTGGGACTCTATGAGATGGCATCTCATTATAGCTTTGATTTATATTTTCCTAATAATGAATGATGTTGAGTATCTTCATGTGTCTAAGTGATGTTGAGCATCTTTTCATGTATCTATTTGACATCTGGATCTCTTCTTTGGAAAAAAAATATGTCTATTCATGTTGTCTGACCACTTCTTAAATGGATTATTTTATTTTTGGTGTTGAGCTTGATTGAGTTCTTTATAGATTTTGGATACTAACCCTTTATCAGAAATATTATTTGCAAATAACTTCTCCCATCCTGTAGGCTGCCTTTCAGTTTTGTTGATGGTTTCCTTCACTGTTCAGAAGCTCTTTTTCTTCCTGTTTCAGTATTGGCAGTTTATATGTTTCTAGGAAATTATTCATGTCTTTCAGATCGTCCAATATGTTGGCACATAATTTTTCATAATATTCCCTCTTTCATTCATGATTTTAAATATTTGGGAAATTTTTCTTTCTTTATGAAATGTGTGGCTAGGGGTTCATAAATTTTGTTGATTCTTTCAAAGAACCAGCTCTTAGTTTCACTGATCTTTTTACTGTTTTTTTTAAATTTTATATCAATTATTTTCCTCCTAATCTTTATTATTTCCTTCTTCTGCTGGTTTTGAGCTTTATTTGCTATTTATTTCCTAGCTTTATTATGTATAAAGTTATTTTGTATTTGAAACCTTTTTTTTTTCTTTTTGAGTAAGCCTATATTGGTACATACTTACCTCTTAAGAACACTTTTTCCACATCCGAAAGGTCTTGGACTGTCTTGTTTTCATTTTCATTTGCTTCCATGTATTTCTTTTATTTCTTCTTTATTTTACTGGTTAACCCATTCATTCCTTAGGAAGATGTTCTTTATCTCTATGTATTGTGATCTTTCCAATTTTTTTCCTGTGGTTGATTTCAAATTTCATAGTGTTGTGCTCTGAAAATATGCATAGTATGATCTCAACACTTTGTACTAGTAAAGGTTTTGTTTGTGACACAGTATGTAATCTATACTGGAGAATGTTTCATGTACATTCATGAAGAATGTGTATACTGCTGCTTTAGGCTGAAATGCTCTGAATATATCTGTTAAAACCGTCTGGTTCAGTGTATCATTGAAAGCCATTGTTTCCTGTTGATTTGGTGCTTTAATGATCTGTCCATTGCTGTAAGTGGGATGTTAAAATACCCTCCTAATATTATATTATGATCAATGAGTTTCTTTAAGTTAGTTATTAATTGATTTATATTTTTGTTTTCCTTAAGTTGGGGGCATAAATATTTACCATTGTTAGGTCTTCTAGGTAGATAGACCCCTTCTTCGTCTCTTATTATAGCCTTTGGTTTAAAATGTAATTTGTCTGATATAAATACGGTTATTCTAGCTTTCCTTTGATGTCCGTTAGCAAAATAAATCATTCTCCATCCCCTCAATTTCAATCTGTAAGTGTCATAGGGTCTAAAATCAGTCTCATATAAGCAGTCTATTAACAGATAATAAATTTTTACCCATCCTGATACCCTATGTTGTTTGATTATAGCATTTAGTCCATTTACATTCAGAGTAATTATTGATAGATATGAATTTAGTGCCATTGTATTACCTGTCAAGTAGCTGTTCCTGTAGAGTTTCTATGATCCTTTCTATTCTTTGTTGCTTTTGGATTCTCTTGGCAGCTCACAAGACCCCTTTTAGTAATTCTTGCAGAGCTGGTTTAATGATCACAAAGTCCTTTACCTTTTGCTTCTCTTGGAAACTCTATCTCTCCTTCAATTCTGAATGACAGCCTTGCTGGAAAAAGTTTTCTTGACTTCATACTTTTCCTGCTAGCACATTGTATATATCATGCCACTCCTTTCAGCCCTACCAATTTTCTGTGGACATGTCTGCTGCTAACCTTATTTGTCCTACCTTGTAGGTTAAAGACCTTTTGTCCTTAGCTGCTTTCAGAATTCTCCCTTTACCTTTATATTTTGCAAGTTTCACTATGGTATGTCTTGGTATTGACCGGTTTTTGTTGATTTGAGGGGAGTTCTCTGTGATTCTTAGACTTGAATGCCTGCTACCTTCCCCCGATTAGGGGTTTCCAACTATAATTTGTTAAAATAAACTGTATGTCTTTTTTTTTTTCTGCTCTTCTTATTCTGAGATATCATTGTGCTTTATGGAATCACTGAGTTTCCTAATACTATAATCATGGTTTAATCTTGTCTTTTTCAGCTTCATATTTCCCATAATTTTTTCATCTATATCACCTATTTAATCCTCTGATTCTTCCATCCTTATTGTGACTGCACCCGTCAGTTTTGAAACTCAGCTATAGCATTCTTTCATCCTGTATAGTGTTTAGGTCTTTTATCTCTGAAGCAAGAGTTTTTCTGGTGTCTTCTATGTTTTTTTCAAGCACAGCTGGTATTCTTATGATTGTTTGACATTGTTATTCAGATATACTGTTTATCTGTTTTGAGCAAATCCTTGGCTGTGGTTTCTTCTTCATCTTTCTTGGCGGGAGAATTCCTCTTTTTTGTAATGTTGTCTAGGCTTCTATTTTTTGCATGTTATCTGAGAGTAATGCTATATTAAAAAAAGGGTTACACTGCCTATGGTCTGGTGCTTCATGAAATGTTTCTGCTATATGCTGTGTGCTCTCTGCTGTTGTGATTTGGCTGCCCTTTTAGGCCAGTCCTCTCTAAAGTTCTTCCTTGTTTGCAGTGGGGAGTGTTCGTACCTTTAATTAGGTGTGTTTTGATTTGTTTGTTAAAATAAGCGTGATTCACAAAAAAAAGTTTGATCCAATAAAGATAAAAGGAAAAGTAATAACAACAACAAAAACAAACAAATAAAAAACTACATGTTTGATTATAAAGAAAAATAAAGCAACGAAGAAGAAGAAGAAGAAGAAGAAGAAGAAGAAGAAAGAGGAGGAGGAGGAGGAAAAGAAGGAGGAAGAGGAGGAGGAGAGAGTAGGAGGAGGAGAGAGGAGGAGAAGGAGTGGGGGTGGAGGAGGGAGGGGAGGAGGAGAAGACAAAGAAGCCTGATCTAAAAATGAGAAAAGGAAATGAAAAACAAACAAACTACTTAGCCTGATTAAAAAAAAAAAAAAAAAAAAAAAAAAGGCCTGGTCCTATTTCCACCAGAACTAAAGCTGACCTTTGGATTACACTATAGTTAGTAGACTTGGTGCATGTGATGTACCAGTGTTGGCCTTCTGTGGGAGAGGCCTGTTGTGCTCACAATCAGACTTGCCCTTGTAAAGATGTCTCCCTGTGGAGCAGGGTTTGGTGTAAGTGGCTTCAGTCTTGACTCAGGGTGCTGTGTCCCTCACTGAATTCTGACCCTGATGGTGATTAGGGGAGATGTGTCCCTCCACTCTCATCCTTGTGTAGGGGAGCTTGTGTCCACCACTGTTCAGGTAGCCCTCACAGACAAACAAACAATCTCCCTTCTGTGCCCAGACTGTTGACAGTCCCAGCTCCATAGTTGTCCTGTGTTTTATATTTGGCGCTCAAGTGGGATTCAAAACTCCAAATCTTAAAAGGATCCCCTCCAAGGTGCAGACCTACTTACCCTTTTCCAGAGGAGGGTTTCTCAGCATGTGTCAGGTACCATTCTGTCCCACAAAAGCAGTTGCACCGCCCCATGGGCACTTGGAACTTATGGTTAAGCACACTGAAAAGCTGCAACTGTGTTACCTGCACTTCGCATGTGCCTCTGTTCCCTACTTTTGAACAGCAGCTCAAAGGCACCAGCCAGGTCTTTTATCCTTAGAAAGGCAATATTCCCATTTCCAAATGCGCTCCTGGAAGGGAAATATTCTCTTGCAGTATGACCCAGCGAATCCCCACACCACGTTTTATGCTATTCATTCCCAGTCTTCCTCTCCTCCCCAGAATCACCACTGCCTGCCTTGAATTACTCCATTGAATCGCACAGACTTCCAAAAACTCAGAATTTTAACTCCACTGTTTGCAGAAACATTCAATAGTCGGTTATTCATGATTCCCCTGTCAATGGTATGGGAGAGTGTTTTTCTTTTGTGAATCCAATACACCGTTCTCTCTCCCCACTCGCTTTCTCTTCTTTGTGAATAGGGCTCCCATCCTTCTGTGGTACTGCAGCTTTGCGCTCACCAAATTTCCCCCTCCACACCATGTTTTCTCCCTCAATTGATTCAGATTGTTCTCTTAGTCCTCAGATTAATTTCCTAAATGTTGAAAATTATTTGATGCTGACTTAGCTGTGTTAGAGGGACAAGACAAACTCAGGATCCCCCTTCTACTCTGCCATCTTAACTCCTCCCCTGAAATGCTGTTGCTAATTTTATAGGAATTACATTGAATACGTAGATTGCTTTGGGGAGTATAGACATTTTAACGGTATTTATTTTTCCAATCCATGAACATGGAATGTCTTTCTATTTCTTTGTGTCATTTTCAATTTCTTTCATCAGGGGTTTATACTTTTCAGAGAATAGATCATTTACATCTTTGGTTAGATTCATCCTTGATATCTTGTGCTTTTTGGGGTAATTGTAAATGAGATTGTTTTCTTAATTCTCTTTCTCCTGCTTAATTATTGGTGTATACAAATGCATCTGGCTGCTGTACATTGATCCTGTATCCTGCAACTTTACTGAATTTATGTATCAGTTCTAGGAAGTTTTTGGTGGAACCTTTTGGGTTTTCTATAGATTATCATGTCATCTGCAAACAGTGCAAGTTTCACTTCCTATATGCTAACTTGAATGCCTTCAATTTCTTTCTATTGCCTGATTGCTGTGGCAAGGACTTCAGTGTTATGTAAAATAACAATGGGCAAAGTGGGTATCAGTGTCTTGTTCTTGACTGTAGAGGAAAAGGTCTCGGTTCTTCCCAATAGAGGATGGTGTTAGTTGTTGATTTTTCATATATGACCTTTATTATGTTGAGGTATATTCACTCTAACCCTACTTTGTTGAGGGTTTTTATCATGAATGGATGTTATACTTTGTCAAATGCTTTTTCTGCATCTTTTGTAAAAATCATGTGGTTATCCTTTCTTTTATCAATGTTGTGTATCATGTTGATAGACTTGTGAATATTGAATGACACTTGCAATCCAGGAATAAATCCCCCTTGATCTTAGGAAATGAATCTTTTAATATACTGTTGTATTAATTTTACTAGTATTTTATTAAGAATAAGCAGCAATGTCAACTGTCGGGGACTGCCATGTTTCTGTCTGCCTCAAGGCAAAGATTATTCACTCAGCTGAGTGAGCAGTAAACAAGATTTGCATCTGGAAGTTGGCGACAGTCATGCTGAGATAGACCAGAAGGCCTAGATGCATAAGATCAATACCATTCAGTGTTAATTCTCCGCCTCCCAGCCTTGCTGAAGGCAGATGGGGGCGTTTCCTCTACCTGGTATTCTGACGTATGTCAAATACTTTGATCTCTCCGCCCTGAGATG
>PJEM01012083.1:0-49380 GCA_004023845.1 Helogale parvula
CAAAAACAAATAAATATGAAAAAATTCAAAATTAAAAGAAAAAAAGAGGCAAACTGGAATCGGGTTCTCCTAAGGTGCTGTTGGCAGTCCTGTTCCTCTGTCTCCTGGTTCTGGAGCCCACAGGGTGGGGTGCCACGGGCGCCCCGAGGGCCAGCCCAGGGCTCTTACCAACCCTGCCTGGCTCAACAGACTTCTGTCTCTAAACACTTTTTTGTGAGGGGTGGGGACTCTTTTTTTTTTTGGTGAGTAAATAGGACAGTATCTCAACAGTCCGTGTTATCTTTCAGCCCTCAAGTCTCAAGGACCTAGGAACTTGACTAGATAAGCTTTCAAATACCATAGGGAAAAAAGTAAAATATAATCTGATTCACTTCAGAGGTGATGGCTGAGAATGTAGGCTGACTGAGGGAGCCGGCCTCATGCCCCGTTCCTGTAATACACGTGTTCATCAAGTGGGGACTTAAAACATTTATTTCTAGGGATGAAATGTTTTCATCCCGGCAGCGCTGTGTTAAACAACACAAGTGTGAAAAGCGGGTGCTGTGGTGGAAAAACGTCCTAGCCGTGGGACCTCGGGCAAGGACGCACTTGGCCACCGGGGACTCAGTTTCCTCATCTGTAAGACGGAGTTCATTCGACCCAGGTCTTTAGCGGAGCAGGTCTGAGGAGAGCACCTTCTCGGCCACAGGAAGGCCGGGGAAGCCGGCCAAGCCCCCACTGGGGGGACAGCATGATTCCCAAGACAGCAGCTCCGAATACGCTCACGGCCAGGTCAGCCCAGCCTTCCGGAAGAGGGCCACCACAAGGTATGAAAATATAAGCACAGGGGCGCCTGGGGGGCTCAGTCAGTTAAGCATTTGGCTTCGGCTCAGGTCATGGTCTCATGGTTCGTGAGTTCAAGCCCCGCGTTGGGCTCTGTGCTGACAGCTCAGAACCTGGAGCCTGCGTCGGGTTCTGTGTCTCCCTGTCTCTCTGCCCCTCCCCCACGCACGCTCTGTCTCAAAAATAAATAAAAATTTAAAAAGTTTTTTTTAAAGAAAAAACACATAAGCACAGGGACCCATGTCTGTCACACGCACACCTCCTTCCCCTTCTCTGTGCTCTCACCGCAGGCAGACACACACACACACACCCTCACACACACACACGGGCTGCCGCTGCTCCGGGCAGCCAGACGGACACCAGCCGTGAAGCCAGCTGGCCTTCCTGGCCCGGAGAGCGGCCCGGACCTCGGAGCAGGCCCCGTCGGGACAGGCCGCCCAGCAGGGCGGGCCGCGGGGAAGGGGCGCCCGCGTTCCCAGCGCCCTCACCTCTGCGTCAGAGCCATCTTCAGCTTGTCATTCTCCGACTTCAGGTGCGCGTCAGCGGCGCCCACGTGGGAGGCCTTCTCGTCGTCCGTCCCGTTGACGCTGGAGGCCTGAGTGGAAGACGGGGTTTCACACCCAGATTCCTGGCCAAAGTGAATTCCCTTCACAGGTTACCGCTCACAGCAGCAGCGAATCAGGCGCAACGAGAAAGCGTGTTAGTGCGCGGGGGAGAACGAGCCGTCGGACCCAGTGCACGGGAGAGACAGTGAGGACTGCGGAGGCGCCTGGCGCCTCGGCCGGTTAGCATCCGACTCCTGATTTCGGCTCAGGTCATGGTCTCCTGGGTCTGTGAGCGTGAGCCCCGGGCTGGGCTCTGCGCTGACAGGGCAGGTCCTACTTGAGATTCTGTCTACTCCTCCACCTACTTGCTCGCTCGCTCTCCCTCTCTCTCTTTCTCGAAATAAACAAACATGAAAACAACAAAACAAAACAAAGGAAAAGGCTCAGAGGAGCCCCTACGAAGCTCAGACAGTCTGTGCACTTTACCGACAGGAGCCCGGCCGGGCCTGACTCACGATCACTTCCTCAACGTTACACATAAACCTAATAAGCTTGGGCACCGGGGTCCCTTATTAACGCAGAAGCACAGATGAAAGCAGAGGGAGGGATTCACAAGAACGAGTGAATCGAGGAGAAAGTATCAGGAGCTGGAACTGACACCCCCTGGGGCCAGCGCTACGACGACCATGAATATTCTGAACCGCTTTGTGAAATAAGTCACACCACCCGAGGGTGACGTCTCAGCTGGTCTTGGATAAGATCTTCTTTGGCCTCCAAAAAGCATAAAGGCAAAAGCAGGAACCCGAAAGGGAAGGATGTGTACATCGGACTTTAAATTTCTGCTCTCTCTAAAAAAAAAAAAGTGCCATAAACAAAATTAAAATGCACACAAGAAACGTGGCGACAGATCTGGTGCTGAACATTTGCAGACACGAAAAACAAGATGTTAATATGTTTCCGGCACCAGAGGACTCTGGGAGGCCCTGTCTTTTAGAGTCTCGCACTGACGTGGATGGATGAAACGATGCCTCGGAGTTGCTCTAACGTTAAGTGGGGGGAGGCCCGGGGAGGGGGGGCACAGATGGAACAATGGGTCATACATTCTTAATCATCAGCGCTGACCTACGTGTCCCACGGAGGCTCATTACACAATTCTGCCGAGCCATACATAGGTTCAAAAACGTCCATGTTGAAAAATAAAATTCTAAAAAATTAAAAAAAGTTTCTTAGAAATCTATGCAAAAAGATTAACACTTTAATTTCTTTAAAAAGGGGGGTAAAGAGGGTGCCCAGGTGGCTCTGCCAAGCGTCCGACTGTGGACTGCGGCTCAGGTCATGATCTCAGTTTGTGAGCTGGAGCCTGCGCTGGCCTTCTCGCTGTCAGCAGGTCACACCTGCATGGGACTCTCTCTGCCCTCCCCTGCCCATGCTCGCTCTCTCTCAAAATAAATAAATAAACTATTAAAAAAAAGGAAATAAATACACAATTGACAATTACGGAAGAAGAAATGCATTAGAATCAATACACACAAAAAATATTTGATCTCACTGGCAGAGAGATACAAAATGAAAAAAAGCCAACAGAATTCATTCCCTTCTGTCAGGCCAACCCAGCTTGCTGGCGGGAGCGCGGGCGGAGAGGCCGCTCCCTGTCACCGCCGGGGGAGGCGAGAAGCGCACGTTTCTGCACCCCAAGTCTGCAGAATTTATCAGAAGCTTTTAAAATGTCCCTGCCGTTGAATCCAGTTCCTCCACTCCAAGAATTCATCTTGCAGAAATGATCAAATGCACAAAGATGTGCAAGGACGTTGATCACAGGGTCATTTGTATTAATGATAAATCAGAAACCACAGAGACGTCCCCAAGTAGAGGTTAATGGGGTAAGGCGCGGTACGGACAAGTACTAGCATGCCATCTGGCCGTTAAGATGGTTTTGAAAAGGGATGTTTGAACACACAGGGGAATGATCACGAAACATAAAGTAAGAAGGTTAAACAGGACACTATAAATAGAGATATTTAACAAAATCCCTCTGTGTGGCGCGAACTCTATTCTCTGGAGAATGGCAGTGTTTTGGTTTCTACAATAAATATAAACTGCTTTTACAGTGAGATAAAACGCCTATTAAATGTTCAAAATCTTCAAATAGTTGGAACACTGGGCCAAAGTGTTCATTCCCGCAAGAGATCCAGGAGAGCAAGAGATTGTATGACTTCTAATAAAAACGAAAAGAAACACGTACGATGGGCTGCGCATCGGGGGGCACGTCGGGGGGGGGAGATAAAAACGAAACTCAGAGACAACAACAACCCTGGTGTGTAACTAATACACACATGTATGGCATCTGATGGGCAGATTTGCTTTAAGCTTGAAAATTCCTCTGGGGGGGGAACAGACATTCAAACAAAACCTTTATGTCAAGAAATTCTGATATTAACATTGAAAGGTAGAGCTACAGTATGTGGTATCCAGGAAAAGATTATATATTAAAAACTCTAGATTGTGGACCTTTCAGGGGTCCAATTTTTTTTAAATTTTTTTAACATGTATTTATTTTTGAGAGAGAGACAGAGAGAGACACAGAGAGAGAGAGGGAGAGACAGAGCATGCTCAGGGAAGAAGTAAAGAGAGAAAGAGGGAGACACAGAATCGGAAACAGGCTCCAGGCTCTGAGCTGTCAGCACTGAGCTCCACGGCGGGGCTCAAACTCACAAACCACAGGATTGTGACCTGAGGTGAAGTCAGACGCTTAACCAACTGAGCCACTCAGGGGCCCCAGGGGTCCAATTTTATAGGTGCTCAGTGATTACTGAGTGATTCAATCAGTACATGAAATTAACAGGATCACTTAGAAGATATTAAAGATCGTTCAGGAAGAGTCAGGAAAGTCCCTGCCCATCTGGAGTCTAACACACATTCATTTCCACAAATTCACACGGGGCATCTTTCACACGGCGACTCAGGATGGTGCTGGGGAATCCGGGTGCTCAGCGTCAGGCACGGCGGCCAAGCCCAGGCCCCTCCGCTCTGCAGCCCTGACGCTGAGCATGGCCTGTGTCGGGCTCCGTAATGCGGAGACTTCTCCTCCTCTGTCTTCCTGGCTGCCTCCCTGCCATGAGCTGGTGCACGTCCCGGGCCCTGGCTTTGCCCGCCTCTCCCCACGGCTTCTTGGTGTCACCAAGCCTCCAGCTAGTACTTCTCGGGGGCTCATGGTCAAGTCTAGACTGCCAGTCTTGACAGCTCAAGCTGTCCGGCCCCCTGGTTCTCTTCCTTCAGGCTGTCCTTGGCACCCAGCCCTTCCTCTTCACCCCTGCAGCTGCATCCTCACCCATCTGCCCACCATCTATCTCTCCCTGGCTTCGTGCAACACTCACATCAAGCCCAGAGAAACAGTCATGAATACCTCCAGTGTCTACCAAAACTACCTGACGATAATTAATAATAAATGATAAGCTCTGAGTGAAGAATTCCAGCTCTTTTGCAGAATCTCCAAATCCTCTCGCAGGGCCCCTGGCTCCCAGCCGGCTTGCTGCTGCAGCGTGCTTATTCCGAACCCGGAATCCTTCCCATCTCTGCGCCCATAACCTTACCACTGGGTCAGGCCTTCCCCCACCACTGTACACACCAAACCAGACACCAGGAACGCAGGCATTTTTATTTCAGGTTAAAATACACTTCTTTCAGTCAATCATCACACCTTTTAAAAAATGTTTTTGTTTTTGTTTTTGAGGGAGGGGGAGGGGCAAAGAGGGAGACACAGAATCCGCAGCAGGCTCCAGGCTCCAAGCTGTCAGCACAGAGCCTGACGTGGGGCTCGAACCCATGAATCACGAGATCATGAAGTCAGACACTCAGCTGACTGAGCCGCCCCGGCGCCCCCATCATCACACTTCCAAGCGGACGGACTATTCAGTTTGCCACTTTCTGGCGAAGCCGCATCTCTTGTGCTAGCCCAGAGCTGCTGGGATGCCACCTCCTGGCTGACTTTGTGAAAACAGAGAAGCAGAGGCGAGGGACCCCTGGCTCCTGCCCCGTGCCCTCTCGTGGGTACAAGGTACCTTGCTGTCAACGCACATCGTTCCCGCAGACTCCCTCCCCAGCACAGAAGGGAACACACTGCTTTGCCTCTGGTATTTAAACACAGTGACAAAGAACGCCTCTCAGGGCCAGAGGCGTGTGGGAATTCTAACCTCATCTACTGCCTTCCGTCAGAAGGGCATCAGCGCACCTGGAAAATTCACGAGTCTCACAGGAACGTTCCTCACACCTCCGGGCGAGCAGGCTATCGGTGGGAAAAGCCTTCACCACGCCCTCTTGCTCAAGTCCTTACTTCTCACCACAGGTGACAAGGAACAGAGGCTCAATCACTGGTCACACTCAGATCCGTTCTGTGGACGAATCACTTACCTGGGAATGACTGCTCGAGGTCTCGGTTTTCTCCTGGGACTTGTCCCTGGCCAGTCTGGCGGCCTCTTTCACCTCCTGGAATTTCTCTGCAAACTGAACGTGAACAGGAGTTACTGAGGTGGTTTTCAACCCCACACACTTCTGGTCTTCAGGACCCACCTTCGTGGCTGGGCACTCATTTTACGTCAATAAACGCTGTATAAATCCCGAAGAATAATCGTACTCAAAACTAAAAAGAAATGATAGAAGGAGTGCCTCTCCCAGTAAACTATCCGCCAAGGTCAGATCGGAATCATTTTCTAAGCTGCGGAAGCCAGTTTAATGCTCAACTACAGGGGCGCCTGGGTGGCTCTGTTGGTTTAGTGTCTGACTTCGGCTCAGGCCACGATCTCACAGTGAGTTCAAGCCCCGCATCAGGCTCTGTCCTGGCAGCTCAGAGCCTGGAGCCTGCTTCCGATTCCGTGTCTCCCCCTCTCTCTCTCTGCCCCTCCCCTGCTCACAATGCACACTTTCTCTCTCTCAAAAATAAACAGACATTAATACTGAATGTCAGTTAACAGTAACTAATACAAATGTAAGAAAATAAAATGCAGCTCTACCACAGAAGGGATCCATGAAAAACTTCATAACCTCTGTCGAAAGATCCGAAAGGTCCAAGAACTTGTATGATAGGATGGAAACTAACAAGATCCAGGGAGCTGGGGAGAAGGGACTGGTCTAGACTTTAAAAAGTTAAGATATAAAACAGAAAAATGCAAAAACGGCAAAAGGCAACATGAAGCCCATGACCGAGTCGTGCCCTGCACGGACCGTCCGTACCAGGGGCTCAGCCGAAGAAACGGGACCAGGGACTGGATTTAAAGGACATCAAGGAATTTACTCGTGTTGTTGGAAACGCCCATGATGTCACGGTCATGAGGAAAAGCGTCATTATTTTTTGAGAGATAAATCCTAAAATGTCTGGATGTCTGCAGCGTGCTCCAGCAACAATGAAACAGACAAGAAATGTGGCGAAGGGTCACAAGGGGTAAGGCGGGGGACATGTACACGGCGTTTTTTGCTCTGTGCTCTCTACTTTTAAAAAACGTTTCAGTATTTTCATGATGAGAAATTTTGTACAATGCCAAGGCAATCAAATCAATCACCGGCTTACAGTTTCTGACAAGGCAGCTGATTCTGATTAGCAAATACATTGTCTGAGCAGGGAACACTCCGATAGGAAAGCTGGCATCACAAAGCAAGAGAGGCTGAAGGTGGCTGCTGAGGCCCACGGGGAGCTGCAAGACTGTGACAAGGCTTTTGCTGAGAGCGCGTTGATCTTGGAGCACAGGCTGCCCCGGGGGCATCCTGCCAGCCGGACCACGGTGGTCTGCGTCGGAAAGCCTTGCCAGATGACAGACGCTGCGGAAGCAGCCCCCGGGGGGAAGCAGGAAAGGTCAGCCCTTCTGTCCTGGCCAGCGCTGCTCCCACAGGACCATAAATAAAGCCACAGCCACGGAGCTTCCTACTTGACCATCCCAGAGCAGGCAGAAGATCACGGTGCTTGTTTCAAACACTCGAGACCCTCCTTGTCTCGTCCGTCTCTGTCGTGTCTTCTCTCACGGGTCTCATGGGAAGCTGCTTCTAAACCAGACTGGAAATGTCATTAGCCAGTGTCACTCTCATTCAGTCAACAAACGCGGTCCAAGCGGCATCCCCCCCCCCCCCCGCCCCCGTGCGGGAGCGGGGCCACGCAGGAGGTGGGGGCCAGGCGTGTCTGCGCTGCAGATACCGGATACCGCTCTGCCCCTGGGAGGCCAAGGGATGAGTAACAGAGACAGTGGCAACCGAGTCAGTGCTCAGAAGCCTTCCAGGCTTGGACAGAACCAGTCACTTCTGGACGAGTCTGGGGCCTCCATTCCCGCTGTCTCCCTCTTGACCCTGAACATCCCCAAAGGGTGAGACCTCAGCTCTGCTCTTGGAGACTCTCAGCCGCAGACATAAACCCTCAGACATAAAGCCAATGGCGGCTCTTTCTTTGTCCCCGATGCCCATCACGGCAGCCCCTCAGTGGGCCCACAGTTGCGCCTTGGGTAGACGTCCTTACCCCCCGGGTTCCCTGGACCGGAGTGCAACCAAATCTGTGTGTGAAGGAGCGTGATGGCTTCTTAAGTGCATCTGTCCTTGCTTCGTCACCACCGCCCTGCAGGACAGGGTATCTCCACGGTGTCCAGATGAGGAAATGCAGCCTTAGAGAAGCTGGCTAAGCCTGTGTCGCACGGCTAGTTATGGTAAACCTGAACTTGGATGCAGATCTGTCTTCCCCACCCCCAGTTACCTTCCTGCGCCAACAAGAATGCCAAGAGTCTTGCCCAAAGCAGTTGCTAAATATTTAACTGATTAGATTTTCCATTTGCAAAAAGAAGCTCTATAACCTTACGATGTAAAACAGGATTGGACTCCCGCTTTAAAAGAAAATTACTTCTGAGAAGCCTGGGTGGCTCTGTTGGTTGAGTGTCCAACTTCAGCTCAGGTCGTGATCTCACAGTTCGTGGGTTCAAGCCCTGCATCAGGCTCCATGCTGACAGCTCAGAGTCTGGAGCCTGCTTTGCATTCTGTGTCTCCCTTTCTCTTTGCCCCCACTTGTACTCTTGCTCTAAAGTAAATAAACATTTAAAAAGATTTTAATAGTAACAGCCTAGAACATCTCAGAAAGGGGGAAAAGAAGACACGCACTCTTGGCTCACAGGGATAAGAAGCAAGCAGCTGGAAGGTGTGGTCTGGCTGTGGACTCACAGCCACCCTCAGGTGCTCAGTGTGCAAATGGGGACAGACGGGTTTCGTAACCACCACGGTCACGCGGGGGCTGAACACCGGCCAGCCGACGCCAGCCCTGGACACTACGGCGTCCTAAGACTCAACCTCTAACGTGGGAGAGCTGCTCGATTCCGCCCTCTCTGGACCTCGGTTTCCTCATCTATAAAATGGGTAATTACACTGCTTCCAGGGATCACTGGAGAAAAAGGACAGGGCTTTGCTGGGCGTGTGACAGGGGTTCAGAAGGGAACTGCGGCATCTCTGGCCTCCATTTGGCTAATTTCTTCAAGTAAAATAAGAGTGAGAGCCTTGAAGCCATGAACTTTAGTGAACAAGTGCCATGAAAGGGTAAATGCACTCAATCAGAATTAGGAAATGGTGATCTCTATGGTCTTGGGGCTGTGCCGGCGACACTGAAATACTTAATTTGGTTTCTGTCCTCAGAGAGACTCTGAGTTTGTAGAGGATTTTGTTTTATATTCAAATGGATGAGAATCAAAAAGGAAATTGTACAAAGTAAGCTTAAAATGCAACCTAGTAGGATAAGCCCTATCGGATCAATTTAAAGTAAACAATCATTTTAAAAGATGTGGCGTCAGGAGCCACGTGGTGGAAACAGGCCCGTCTCTTGTACCCCAAAATCCCGAGAACGCCAGCAGGACGTCAGAAGAGGGCAGGGCGCTCTGCAGGACGCAAGCACATCAGACCCCGAGCGGCGTTCAAACCATCAATGAGGTAAAGGGTTGGGGTCTTTTTTAAAAATCTGGATGCAAACAGAAGTGAACGTCTCTCAAACTTCTGTTTGAGGGGTAAGAAGGTAAAGTTCTCAACTTGGAAGAAGTAAAACAGAATCACAGAAGAGACAGACTTGGCTAGAAAACAAAAAAACAGTCGGAAGCTTCTGAAGAGGAAAGGGGAAGAAAAGCTAAATCAGAAGGGAAACCAATGCTGGAGGGAACATCCGCGGTCAGGCTGGAGCCACAGAGGAAGGGTGATTATCTTCAGTACAGGAGGCTCGGACACACTGAAAAGGAAAACATAAAAACCCCAGCAGATAAACAGCAAAATGCACAAATACAAAACGCAGTAAGTGAGCCATTGATAACAACGCTTGTTCCGTCCCGCTGGAAATGCAAATCCAAATAACGAGGTGCTATTCTTTGCCGGCTAAATCAGCAAGCAGCACCCGCGGTGATGATACCCGGGGCGGGCGGCAGGTTCGCAGCAGCACCGGGTGGCCGGGCGGCCCCGCTGAGCAGCAGTTTGGAAATGCGGATCATCGGTGAAAAACGCGTTCGTACCCGCTGACCTGGTGATATCACTTCTGGGAAACTATTCTATGAAAATAACTGAGCACATGGAAAAGAAAAAAAAAAGGCCTTAATACAAAGAGGTTAATCCTAGCACTGTCTACAATAATGGAAACTTAGAAGCTACCGCGGGGTTGCCAGAGGATTGTCCGAAGGTGAAAAATCCTGCCTCCAAGGCTTAAGTTTTCTAATATTCCCCCTTAATATGAAAAAGCACATGCTTCTGGGGCGCCTGGGCGGCTCAGTCGGCTGAGCGTCCGACTTCAGCTCAGGTCCTGATCTCCTGGCTTGTGGGTTCGAGCCCCGCAGCGGGCTCTGTGCTGACAGCTGGGAGCCTGGAGCTGCTTCAGATTCTGTCTTTCCCTCGCTCTTTGCCCTCTCCCCTGCTTGCACTCTGTGTCTCCCTCTCTCAAAGATAAACAAACATTAAAAATTTTTTTTAAAAAGGTACATGCTTCTAAATGTAGAAAGTATAGTTTAGAAAAAAATCTATCTTCAAACCTAAGGTCCCATCACCTAGGAACACGCACTTAGCACATAAACTTCTGATACTTTCCTATCTGTATGTATGCACGCATTCCACACATTTCTTTTGCAAACAGAATGATACGGCACACCTTGTTTTGTAGCCACTTTTGAAATTAACAGCATGACATTAACATTTCCATGCAATGATACGCTTCTCTATTAGAGCATCTGAATTGGTATGCGGGCCGGTGCCCTGAAGACTAGACTGGAATATATTTCGCCTAATTTCTTACTGCTGGACATTTGGCTGGTGTTTTTGGTTTTTTGCTTCTGCTGTTATAAATGACGCTTCAAGTCAAATGGTTACAGGGGAAATAATTATTTCCCCTAGAATAGAGGCCAGCAAATGACACCAATGGATCAAAGGATATTCAAAGCATAAAGCTTTCTGAAACATATGCCAAATTCTTGTGTCTTTGCTTATTAGGATCATTTCCTGCAGGCTTTTAACTTTCAGTAATAATGTTTAAAAAGTTAAAATCACCTTTTTCATCATTTTCCTGCTAGAAAACAAAAGATTATCGTCTCATTTGTGGCTTTTGCTTTTTTGGCCTTGGCCACTGAAGACCCTGTGACAGACATTATTTGCTCACTCAAAATCCGTTTCTTGTTTTCTCTAGGCTTAACAAAATCTCAAATTTGACTGGAACGGGGAATTCCCAAGGTGGAGGGAGTGGCAGCCGTTCTGAGCCGGTCGTGGCAACCCACCCCCCTCCCCACCCCCGTGGGAAGACGGCCCAGGGACTCCCAGTTGGACCCAAGGAGAAATCTGCCAAGGGAGCTCATCCTCTCCCCTCTCCCTCTTACGATGGATGCAGATGTGATGGACAGAGCTTGAGAAGCCATCTTAGCACCATGAGGAGCAGTCCGACAGAAGAAACACACACACAGAGCCCTCACCCCCAGCACCGTGGAGCCACCGGTCATGCTGGCAACTGCCGGCCTTAGGATTTCTCCTCCGTGTGAAAGGAAGAGCTCTCCGTTTCAGCATGGTGACTAGTTCCCTGCTCCTTGAAACCAAAAGCACTCCCACTAAAACAGAAAGGAATGATGACTATCTCCCACTTTAAAACAACTGCCGTTACATCAGAAAGGGAGCAGACAGAGCCCTGTTCTCACAGCCACGCAGGCTCAGGTGAGCAAAGGACACATACAGGACTTACAGATGAAGTAGTTCAAACAGGTCAAGAGTGAATGCCGAGTGTGTGTGTGTGTGTGTGTGTGTGTGCGCGCGCGCGCGCGCTTGCTTCAGGGTTCAGACGAATCGATCCCAGAGCACTAGCACCCCACCCGGGATCACCCCCTTCGTGGCAGGATGTGCCTCCTTCTGTCAGGGATAAATGACACGGAGCCAAACTCAGAACAGTGACCTCTGAGGTCAGACGCCTGAAAGAATCTCAGCTTCGGCAGGTGGCTCGCTTTGGCATTTGGTTTTCCTTCCTTTTTGTCTCTTTCCCGAACCTCCTTCTTTTACCAGCATGTGCCAGTCCCTTTTCAGTGTTGCTCAGCGGGTGAGGTGTCCTGTCCCTTCCGGTGGGGGGACAGCCGAGTCCCTGCTCACCTCCGGGACTACACTGCTGCTATTTGCGGAAAGCCTGTCCAAAGAGCAGAACGTGTCCTTGTAGGACTCTGCGGACTGCGGTGTGAACTGGTCCTTATAACGGGAACAGCGAAGACCAAGACTTCTATTTCCCTGCTGGGGGGCAGAGAGAGACGTGTGCATGAAGTGTTCTTAAGTGAAAACAGCCATGCTGGGCTTGCTTTTTCTAGCCTCGTCGTGGGGTTTGATTACAGATTCCTGTTTCAGGACTGTGGGCGGCTGCTCTGTGGAGTCAGGAATATGCAGCCACAGCTGTCCCCTCAGGTCCAAGTTCCTTTCTGCTGGATAACTGCCACTTGTCGAGACCGCCAGCCGCACTTCATGGTAATTTATCTGCGTGTGGCTAATCGTTTCCTTCACGGCGAAGCGGAAAGTGGGCCTGAAACACTCTGAACAAAGGAGCACCCGAGGGCCTCTGTGACAAGGGCAGGTCCCCGCCGCAGAGCCGGCACGGCCGCGCTGCCAGAGGAGGCGGAGCGACTCGGGTGACCGGACCCTCCTCCGTAATGACAGGACATCTTGCCTCGAACGGACGGAAACGGCCGGCCTGGACGCAGTCATGGCCCGAGTCTCCCAGGTCTCAGGGGCACGAAGAAGTGAACTTTCACAACTTGTTCTGACTTTTGCGTTCTCCCCTCCTTCAATTCTTTGTTAAAAGTGTCCCCTGTTTACCCTTCCCAGCAACTGTGAGTTCTCTGAAGACTGAAAGAAACTGTTCCCAGACAGCCGAGAGGGAATCTGTTTTTTCCAGAAGTTTCCAGAAGGCCTGAAGCTGCAGGGGGGGTCAGGGGCACACGACCTCACAGCCCCATCAGCACCCTGCCTCCGACAGGAGCCTCCCCATCTCGCCGCGTCCCCAGGGGTCTGAGGACGCTGGAGGGTATGGGGAGGGGCTGTGGGGGGCTGGGCAGGGGCTGCTCCCCCCAACCCCGCCTCCTCCAGGCAGCCCGGTGCCCCCTTCAGACAGACACTTCTGGAATCACTCACTCACCAAACCCTGATCACGCTCGCTTCCACTTCACATAAATCCTCTCTGGTCCTCGCAGCCCCTGTTCTCCTGCCTCGTTTTACAAAACGGCAGCCCTGTCCATCCATCCTCGCCTCTGCCCTCACCCCCGCTCCTCGCCGTCTCTGACCTGGACCCCTCAACGCTGGGAAGATCGGCCTGTGGTGCGAATCCGACCATTCTCCTCCTTGGCCTAAACCCCTTCGGAGGCTGCCGCTTCACATCCGGGGGCCTCCGCCAGCCCGGCGCACCCCCAACGCTGCACGCCGTGTGACCAGCCCCCTGCACAGGCCACGGGCCCGCTCGTGCTGCTCCTGTGACCCGGGCGACGATGGAAAAGGGGAATCCTGCCCGTGGGCCCGAGATGGGGCGTCTCCTTGTCCGGCGTGCAGGGGGCAGGCCGCCTGGGGTCGGGGTCTACACTGGAGCCCGGGGACAGTGAGGGGCCCTGCTGCCTGGGTAGGCGCTTGAAGAAGCAAAGTGGGAGGCTTAGTGACAAAGATGCGGGAACTGCTCCGCCAGGGGACCCGGGGCCCAAAGGGAACCGGGGAGAAGGGTTCGTGTTCCGCAGGAACGGGCGCAACTGCGTCCCCTCCAACTCCCGTGTTGAAGTCCTCACCCCCAGTGTGATGGATCAGGTGGTGAAGAGGTCACGAGGCTGGGGCCCTCATAAGAGGGGTCAGTGCCCTTGTAAGAGACCCCACTGAAGGGGCGCCTGGATGGCTCAGCCGGTTGAGTGTCTAACTTCGGCTCAGGTCACGATCTCACGGTTTGTGGGTTCGAGCCCCACATCAGGCTCTGTGCTGACAGCTCGGAGTCTGGAGCTGCTTCGGATTCTGTGTGTCTCTCTCTCTGCCCCTCTACCCTGCTCATGCTCTGTCTCTATCTCTCAAAAATAAACATTCTTAAAAAGTTACTAAGAGACCCCAGAGAGGTCTCTTGCACTCTTGCCACCACGTGAGGGCACAGTGAGAGGTTACCAGGGTACAACCAGAGTACAACCTTCCCCTGAACCTGACTACGACCTTCCCCTGAACCTGATGGGGCCGGCATCCTGCCCTCGGACCTCCAGCCTCCAGAGCTCTGAGAATCAGCTTCCATTGCCTGTGAGCCACCCGTGTGTGGCACTTTGCCGGAACAGCCTGAACAGACCATCGCCTGCCCAGCCCCCACCTCGCACCACACAGTCCTCAAAACCTGATGCCCCGCCCTTGTCCTGCAGGCAGCCCAGTGCCCGCCCAAAAGGCTTGGACACACTGGTCGGGGCACCAGCGAGAGAGGCCTCACGTGACCTGGACGACCCAGACCCCTGCTCTCCACGGCCACCCCGATCTCTGGCCTGTGGAGTGCCAACTGCCAACAACGGGGCCCCACCCTGAGCCCCCCGCTCTGCACTGCACCCTCAGAGACCAGCCAGCTGCTCGTGGGAAGCGGACTTGTACCGGGGTCCCTTGTCCAGAGCACTCAATGCCCTTGACAGATGTCATGGTCCATGGTGATGAGGCCAGCCCCGCCGCCTGGAGGCCTCCTTAAGGTCTCCTGTGCCGCACAGCACTGCCCAACCAGCCAGCCCACTCTGTGCCCACGAAATGAAGCCAGGGCCCGATAACCTCGGGACGTGGGTCCTCCCGCTGTGCATGAGTCTGCTGCGCTGCCTGCTGGGAAACCAGGCTTTCGGGGTCGGGGGGCACGTGGTACTTCTCCCCAGAGGCACAGCACACGAGTCCGGGGACCAAGGCACCTCGCCTCCCACGACTATACCTGATGAGCTAGACTCAAGGACTCTGCTTCCTTCCCTGTGCTGCAGGGCCCTGGTGAGCTGGGTGCTTTGGTACCCAGGAAAGGGTACCTCTGTGAGCGGGTGGCATGAAGGAGATGCTCCAAGTGCCACCAGGCCATTTTGGGTCTCTCGGGCTTCCAAGGGAGTGGCGTCCCCGTGAAGGACCTGGGGACAGAGAGGGTGTGGGGCGTGCTCCGTCAGGGGCGCATTTCTGGCTGGACGTGGGATGCCTGGGTCTGTGGGCTGCAGGCTCTTCAGAGATGCGTGCGTGTGCCTGAGTGTGCACGTGCGTCCCCAAGCGTGCGTCTTAGTGTGCACGTGTGCGTTCCTAAGTCACATGTAAGTGTGCCCCGCGTGTGCACAGCACACGCACACACGCTGAAGAGAGAGCAGGTGCCGATGCGCAGGCCCCTGCAGCGCGGCTTCCTGGCCCGACCGAACCGCCTCCTCCAAAATCTGTCCTCCGTGTCCGTGTCCGCGGGAAATCCAAGCAACCAAGTCCACACCGAGTGACCCCGTCAAGTCCCCCGGAACCTGGGATTCTGTAAACGCCTCTGGGGACGGCCTGGACCACAGCTCCGCGTCCTCAGCGCCTGGCACAGGGTCGGCCCAGCCACGGCTCCGTAAATACCCTCGTGGCAACGGCCTAGAGGTCAACGACTCCTACAGCCGAGCCTCCGAAGCCGGCCCAGCCCAGCCCTTCCCCTCCGCTCTCGCCGGGTCCCGGACACCCTCTCCCTTCCGGTAGGTTCCCGCAACCCGGCCAGCCTCGCTTTCAGGCACTGCGTTCCGACCATGCGCTCGGGGCTCTCCCCCATCCTGCGAGGAAACCCACCAACGTCCAATGTCCACCAGCCGGGGGAGGCCGTCGCAGCGCTCAGCGAGCTCCCGCGGGCCACGGGGCCCTCCAGGCCTGTGGTCGGGACGTTTCTGACCGTCCACAGCGTGCGCCCCGAGCCCCTCGGAGAACCAAACCTAAGCTACGAGTCCTGTTTCCACAAACCAAAGTGGCACACGCACAACACGGTGTGACGCTGTAAGGGCGCAGGCTTACAGGCCCGGAACCACGTGTGAATATTCAGCAGGACCTCCCTCTCCTTTAGGGCCCCAACCGGGGGGGTCACTGACCCCGAGGGCCGCCAGGCGCGTGCTGCGCACGTGGCCCTGGTGACACACGGGGCAGGAACGAGCTGCGATCTCAGGCCCTGCCGGGCACGCGTCCTGTGAGTGTCCTTCCCCGACGACACCTCCATCTCCAGGGGCGCCAGGGATTTCTAAAAGGTCCCCCATCTGGTGGGGCAGCCCTGCGGGGCCAGCTGGGGGGAAATCAAAGGCCGAAGGGGAATCCTGCTCAGCGGCGGGGCCACTCAGGCCCTCCGCACCCAGGGGCCTGGGGGCGCGCCGTCCGGATGAGCGGCCCTCGTTACCTTGGTCAGCTGCTGCTCCGAGGAGAAGCCCAGGCCGAACACCGTGTTGGCCCTGCTGTCCGCCCACTGCCCGAACTTCTGCGACGTCTTGGTGAAGGTCATGTTGGGGGTGATGGTGCTGTTTATAATCACCTGCGGGAGAAGGCCCGGAGAAGAGGAAGTGAGACCCGGGGCCCGGCGCCCGTGGAGCTCCCCACGGGGCCCGGGTCCGGCGCGCCCGGCGCCCGCCTGTCGGTCCCCGCTCCGGTAGCTTGGTCCCGAGCTCCTCCTCTCCTGGCTCGTCCTGCGCTGAGTCAGACACAGCACGATGAGGGGTAATTTCCGAGGCCTAAAAACAGACAGTCGGTCTAAAATAAGATCTTACAAGTTAGTGGGAGAAAGCCCGCCCTGAGTGGAGAAGACTTTCCAAAGCTGCTATTCCTTTCCTCAAAGCTGCCACGCACCCAGTGGCCCTTAAGGGCCAGCCACGCCGTGCGCTCTCCGAGGACCTGTGCTGTGCACCTCTCGAAGCCCCCTGAGCCCCCGCGTCCAGCCCCGGCGACTTAGAATCTCCAAAATCGGCTTGCTGCCTCCCGACGAGAAGCTGAAGTACACGTAATGGGGATAATCTGCGGAAGGTCAAGGTACAAAGGAGATAATGATACAGGTGTGAGCTGGGGGGGGCCTGATGTTAGATGTCACCCCCTCCTCAGCCTCAAAGGACGAGAGAGGAAGAGGCTACAGACTGAGGAAGGACAGAGTCGCGGAGAGCAGGCTACCTGTCCAGGTGACCTCCTCCTGGGGGGCATGCCAGGATACGCACGGCTTCCCACAAGGGGGGAGCCGGTGGAACAAATGCCCTCCCTTCCTCCCTCGCTCTCCTGCCACTGGCCAGACCCAACCGGAAGCCGGGGGCCCCAGGGACCCAGGGGTGTGGTCTGCAGGTCAGCCGCTCGGGGCCGCAGCAGGGTGGAAGGGTCGAGAACGGACCCGGAGGGGTGAACCCAGCACACGCTACGCTCCGGCAGTCGTGTCCTGAACATGTCCTTGTCAGGCACTCTGTTAACCGAAGACGAGCCGAGTGAGTCAAGATTCCTCCTCTGCTAAGCTGCCCCAAGTCAGGAAGAGGCAGAGACACGTAAATAAACCACCACCCAACAACTGAGAAGTGTTACGAAACAGCAACCAGAGGCTCACTCCGGCGGAAATCCCTCGAAGCCCTGCGGCTCTAAGAAACAATCAAGAAAAACGTCCCTGGAGATGAGAGGTTCTTGCATGTTTGTTAACAGGCAGACGTGGCAAGATTCCCCGCTCACTTCCTCATCAAACAGTTTCCGATGCTCCGGGCAGGAAGGGTAGCAGGCTGAGGCGGGCACGCCTCGTGTCACCGCACGTCCCAGGTAACTGCGCTGCTGACAACCTGGAGGTCCGCGGCTCCCGTGTCGAGCCAGTCCATCGGCACCATTTTCTCAACAGCGTCTGCTCACTTCCGTGCCACATTTTGAGGTTTCTCGCAATATTTCAAACATTGTCAATTATTTTAAAAAAAATTTTTTAATGTTTATTTTTGAGAGAGAGTGACAGCATATAAGTGGGGGAGGGGCAGAGGGAGGAAGACACAGAATCCGAAGCAGGCTCCAGGCTGTGAGCTGTCAGCACAGAGCCCAACGCGGGGCCTGAACCCACAAACCACGAGATCATGACCTGAGCCGAAGTCGGCCGCTTAACCAACTGAGCCACCCAGGCGCCCAAACATTTTTTTTTAAGTTTATTTATTTGAGAGAGGCAGAGACAGAGTTGAGGAGGGGCAGGGAGACAGGGAGAGTGAGAGAATCCCAAGCACGCTTCACACTGTCAGTGCAGAGCCCGATGCAAGGCTCAAACTCATGAAACTGGGAGGTTATGACCTGAGCTGAAACCAAGAATCGGAGGCTAAACCCACTGAGCCATCCATGTGCCTCCCCAAACATTTTCAATTACTGTATTCGTGATGGTGGTCTGTGATCACCGACTCCGAGTCACTGGAAGCCCGATTATGGTTCACATTTTTAAATAAGGTGCATATTTTTCGGGGGGTGCCTAGGTGGCTCAGTCAGTTGAGCATCCGACCTCAGCTCAGGTCATGATCTCACTATGGTTTGTGGGTTCGAGCCCCATGTCGAGCTCTCTGCTGACAGCTCAGAGCCTGAAGCCTGCTTCAGATTCTGTGTCTCCCTCTCTCTCTGCCCCTCCCCTCCTAGTGCTCTCTCAAAAGTAAATAAACATTAAAAAAAATTTTTTTAAAGGTACATACTTTTTGTGAGCATAATGCTATCGCACATCTAATGGACTACAGCACGGTGTAAATTTAACTTTTATACGCACTTGGAAAGCCAAAAATGTCACTTGCCACACTTTATTGTGACATTTACTTTATTGCCGTGGTCTGGAACTGAACCCAAAATCTCTCTCTGAGGTGTGCCTACACATATCCAAAGGGTGACTCTACTGGCAGTTTTACTTATTAAAGAAATGTTGATTCTCCACAGTCAACTCAGAATGCTTTCAACTGATGAAACAGGAAAGAGGAAACACGGAACTGGTACATCTGTATGGACGTGCCTCCTGGGTTCTAACGAGGCATCGGCTCCGCATAAACCTCGCCCGTTGGGCAAAACCGCCTCGAGCAGTTAACACGGAGCAGCACGACTGTTTACTGAGCGGGTCCTGAGTGCTCTGCTTCTATCAGCTCACCGAGGCCTGAGAGGGGCTCCCGCCTCCATTTCACAGGAGAAAATGAGCTGGTGAGAGCAGAGCCTAGCGCAGAACTCAGGTTGCGGGGCTCAAAAACCGGTGTTCAGAGCTTCTATACAACGTCTCTCCTTCTGCGCATGACGACCTGGCTTCTTCCCCGCCTGCGGACCACGGACGCCTCCGCCGTACTCTGGGCTCCCCTCCCCATCCGCGGGGTCACTCTCCGGGAATACCACACCCCGTGTGAGTCAAGACACGCTATCAAGCATTTTTCAGATAAATGAATTCCATACAGCTGGTCGGGGGCTCTGCCCGCGTCACCTGACACTATCAGAGACGGGGGCAGGGGAGTGGAAATGCAGCCTAAACCAGGGACATGAATAAAGGAATGTTCTGGGGCCTTGGAGGTGAGCGGGGCTCTGGCACAGCCCCTGCCAGGCCGACAGGGTGGAATCAAAGCAGGCCGAGGGCTGGTGCGTGGCTGGGTCGCTGGACCAGGGCAGATCCCACGATCCCAGAAAGCCCGCCCTGGCCACCTCTCTCTTACCAGGATCCTGGGAAGGGCAAAGCAATCACCAGACCCTTTTGGAAACCTGATTCGTTCTAGGTCTTTCTGCTCCTTCCTATGCCCCTAGGTCAGCCTCCACATCCCCTCCCCAAAAGCCTCTTCAAAGGTAGAGGACGGAGGCTGAGCCGAGTCAGGGTACCCCTCTGAGGCTCGCCCCAAACAGGCTGTTCCAGAGTCAGACAGGCTGCAGTCACATAGATGAAGTCCCCTGGCATTTCCTGAGAATGTACTAGATCCTAAAGCACTTTTTCATATAGTCTTCTATCTAATTCCCATTTTTACAGATGGGGAAACCGAGGCTCAACAAAGTCAAATGACATGTTCAAGGTCGTACAACGATTAAGTGGTTAAAAGGAATATAATGTAGGTATTACTGACAAAGGAATGATTCACTGGCTTTAAGAGCTAAATCTGCCTCTCTCCTGCTCCGGGGTTCATTCAGCCTCTCAAATTTGTGGACTCAATTTTTCTTAAAATTCTCAACCACGAATATCGCTTTTGCTTCATCTTCTCTCCTCGACTTCTGGGACTCCAACTGCACGTATGCTAGACCTCCAGGGTGCATCCAACATGGTTTAGATTCTCATCAGCTTTCCGCCCCCTGATTCTCGGTTCTGTTTCAATCTGGGTGTTTTCTGTTGATCTATCTTCTGGTTCCCTAATACTGGCTGCTGATCTATCCAATCTGCCGCTAAGCCTACTCACTCAACTCCTAATTTTAGACTTTGAAGCTTTTTGTTCTAGGATGTCTGATTCCTAAGAAAAAAATTGAGGGGCGCCTGGGTGGGTTAAGCGTCCCAATTCTTGATCTTGGCTCGGGTCATGATCTCACGGTTCATGAGATCAAGCCCGATGCTGGGCTCTGTGGTGACAGTGTGAGGTCAGCTTGGGATTCTCCCTCTCCCCCTCTCTCTGCTCCTCCCCCCTCAAAATAAACAAACAAACTTAAAATTTTAAGTCCCTGGGGACATCCTCTTTCATCTATGTTGTCCATTTCCCCATTTCCT
This sequence comes from Helogale parvula, assembly GCA_004023845.1. Taxonomy (NCBI): domain Eukaryota; kingdom Metazoa; phylum Chordata; class Mammalia; order Carnivora; family Herpestidae; genus Helogale; species Helogale parvula. The sequence continues at coordinate 20,509 of PJEM01012083.1, forward strand.
TGAATGTATTGATCGCAGTTATTTAAACATCCTTAATGCCGACTCTAACTAACGTCCGGATGACGCTTGAACCGCCTCTGCCGGCTGGGTTTTGCTTCTCTGGATTCCAGGTGTACGGTCTGGCCTTTCTGCACGCCTGCTCGCTTTCCAGTGCGTCACTGCGAGGCTTCCGCATGGTGTTACCGCCTACAAGAGAAGGGTCCCCCTTGGTCTGCGGGGCAAGTGCGGACTACAGCAAATTGGTATCCCACGCAGGCACGGAGCGGGTCAGGGCCCGCTTCCGGCTCCGGGGAGGCTCAGTCCCTCTCCGCTCCGCTTCTGTTCAGGGGCAGGCCCTCCAGGGCTCTGAGCCGTGAGCCTGGCACACCATCTCCTCTTCCCCAAACGGCTGTGGGAGATCCGTTCTGTCAGAGGTCTTCAGCGTTGCGCCACAGCCTTCCAACTTCTAACCCTCACGTCTGGCAAACCCCGAAGGAGAAACGGGCCGTGCGTCTGGGGCCGCTCGTCCCTGATTCTGTCGCTCAGGCTCCAACATCTCTGCTGGCCTCTTTCTGCGGGGGGTCAAGCACGGCCTCGGAAGCTCCAGCTCCAGCCCGCACCCGCAAGTGCCCGGGGCGGGAGGGCCCGTGGCCACCAGCGCCAGTCCCCACTCCCTCTGGAGCTTTCCTGTCTCGCCGGACCCCTTGGCAGGTCTTGCTTTCTAAGTGCCACTCAGCCACTGTCTTGTGGGGAGGCCAACCGTGGGCCTGAAGTCCCCCGGCCCGAGTGGCCACCCCCGGGCCCCGTGTGCCAGTTTGCACTATGTGGGCTTCCTCCCTCCCCTGCAGCCCCGGCCGGCAGCCAGGCCTGGCAAATGCTCCCGACACAGGAAAGTGCCACCTGGCACTGTCCTCTCCGATGGTCCTCCCCTCTCCAGAATCTTCCACCTTGCACTGTCCTCTCCGATGGTCCTCCCCTCACCAGAATTTTAGTCCCTCATGTCAGTCTTTGCTTCTCTGATGCCTGTAAGTATCTTCCCCAGCTTCTACTGGTGGCCGTCAGAAGACCCACTTCCTGCCAGAATTTACACACCTTACACAAAAGCGCAAGTGCAGACGCCGCAGAAGTTTGCGGAGATGCAATTTACCGTGTGTCTCAGGTGACACGCTCTGCTGGGGAAAGTCCAACCTCGCACAGGGCTGCTGTTTCCATCAAGACACAAAACACAGGGCGCCCGAGGGGCCAGTGGGTTGAGCGGCCGACTGCGGCTCAGGTCATGATCTCACAGTTCGTGGGTTCAAGTCCCGTGTCAGGCTCTATGCTGACAGCCTGGAGCCTGCCTCAGATTCTGCGTCTCCCCCTCTCTCCCCTGCTCTCACTTTGTCTCCCTCTCTCTCTCAAAAATAAAAACCTTTAAAAAATTATCTCCAATAAATAAATTAAAAAGCAAACCAAGTCTGGCCTGTCAGTATGACTTCCAGCGGGGGCTCCGACCAGCCGTGGATGCTCCTCCAAGCCACTCTGAGCAAAGATCCCAGGCCGCTGGCCTCCTGCCCAGCGCACTTCTCCCCGGCTGTCCACGCACGTGTGTGTCAGCGGGGAGGTGTCAGAACGCCCAGCCTGTGATTTAGCCCCCGAAGCCCCCGCACCTTATTCTCTCAGCCTCACAAGACAAGGGTCCGCTCACCTGCCTAGAACTACGCCCCAGGCCCCTCCCTCGCCCCCACCTCCAGATGCTCCCCCTGCCCACGCACCTTCCTGAGCACCCCCCACCGCAGACGAAGGCAGACAGAGGTCTGTTCACTCTTAGAACACAAGTCTGCAGAGCTCTCTGGCCCTCGGGAATTCTTTATCAGAATCCTGCAGTGCGAGCGCCATGTCCCCTCATTCCCGCCTGACAGGCCTTGCTCCGCTGACGGCTCAGAGCCTGGAGCCTGCTTCGGATTCTGTGCCTCCTTCTCTCTCTGCCCCTCCCCTGCCCGTGCTTTCTCTCTCTCTCTCAAAAATAAATAAATAAATAAATAACAGAACTTTCTGGACTCACAACAGAGGAAGAAACGGGAAGGAAAGCTCTCATTCACTTCCACGTTACCATTATGTTGCCACAGCTCCCCAGAGGGAGCCGTCTACCTCGCCATCTCCAGGCCACACTGGTGAGTCCGTGTCTGTAATTAGAGAGACGACCGGCCGGCTGCGTCCCCAGATCGTCCAGGGCAAGAGTCGCGAGGAGCAGTCACGTCACACACGATCAAGCCCAGAGCCTCCTTCCTGCGTTTCCCACTAAGACGGGGACCTCGTTCCGCGCTGTACTCGGTACCGCCCAGCAAGACCAGTCTCCTGGGAAGACACTCCTGGCGCGCGTGTTCCTCCTGGGCCCCCAGGGCCCCTCTGGCTACCTGGTCCTGTACTGGGATCCACCTTAATGCTCCTGTTCCTCTCGAGGCTCCTTCGCCCTCCTCAGCCTGGAAGGTGCACACCCGTGAGAAGCCCATCGGTCTGCTTGGTCTGCGGGGGGTGGTGTAGGGGGGTGCCCCGTGCAGCGGTGGGGTAGGAGGGACATCCTGGGGAGCAGGGAGGACACCGTCCCCGAGGAAGGCTCAGCTCTGGGCCGACGAATGGACCCCTCTCTCATGAGCCTGGAGAGGAGGAGGTAGGGTGAGCTTCACAGCCAGAAGTTCAACTCCACTTCACTAGTAACACGGACACTGCATTGCCATTACCAGTATATACTCACCCACCGAAGTAGGTCTGATGATGCCAAGCGTGGGGCAACGGTAGGGCGACGGGGGCTCTCAGACCGGCAAAGTCACTGGAAAACAGTGTGGCTTTCCCTGTCAAGTTCAGAATGCACCTTCCCCGGGAACCTGGCTGAGTGTCTGACTCTTGGTTTGGGCTCAGCTCATGATTTCACAGGTGGTGAGATCTCGCTGAACAGCTCAGAGCCTGCTTGGGATTTTCTCTCTCCCTCTCCCTCTGCTTCTCTCTCAAAATAAAATGAATAAGCTTTGAAAATGCATTTTATAAACAAACAAGAAGCACATTCGCCACCGCTCAGCCATCGCACCAGCGAGGACACCGGGACAGGAATCTGCACAGGCCCAGCAGGAGAACAAACAGGGATGTCCTCGGCAGCGGTGTCTGCACACACAGACGTCCGCCGCCAGCGGAACGGAGAAACTGCTGTATTCCCACAACACAACACTACCCCACAGGCAAAGGAACCGAGGCCGCGAGCATCACACGGATGAATCACACAAACGATGTCGGAAGGTGGTCGGAAGCACAAACTTTCTGCTATGAGACACACAGACACTAGGACGGAAGGTGCCACGTGATGCGCGGCTAACACCGCTGAATGATACACAGGGGAGTCAAGAGAGAGCAGATCCTGGGGCGCCTGGGCGGCTCGGTCGGTAAGCGTGAGACTTCAGTTCAGGTCATGATCTCAAGGTCCGTGGGTTCGAGCCCCGCGTCAGGCTCTGTGCTGACAGCTCAGAGCCTGGAGCCTGCTTCCGATTCTGTGTCTGCCTCTCTCTCTGTTCCTCCCCCACTTGCACTCTTTCTCTGTCCCTCTCTCTCTCTCCAAAAAAAAAAAAGAGAGAGAGAGAGAGAGAGAATAGATCTTAAGATCTCACATTACATACAAGAAGAAACCTTCCAGAGTGGCTGGGGGTTCAGTCCGTTAAGTGTCCATCTCTTGGTTCCAGCTCAGGTCATGAGCTCATGGTTTGTGGGTTCAAGCCCTGTGGAGAGCTCTGTGCTGACAGTGCAGAGCCTGCTTGGAATTCTCTCCGCCCCCCACAAAAATAAATAAACTTTAAAAAATAAAAAAAATTTTAAAAAAACAAGCAGAAACTTTTCTTTTTATTGTATCTACATTAGGTCGATATAGCTAAACCTACTGTGGAAATCATTTCACAATATATGTAAACCAGGGGTGCCTGGCTGGCTCAGTGGGAGGAGCATGCAACTCTTGATCTCGGGGTCATGAGTTCAAGCCCCAGTTGGCTGTAGAGATTAAACAAAAAACTATATATATACATATACATTTGTGTATATAAAAATGTATGACTCTTAATTTTGGCTCAGGTCATGATCTCTCGGTTTGGGACATGGAGCCCGCATCAGACTCCACACTGACAACATGCAGCCTGCTCGGGATTCTCTCCCCCCTCTCTCTGCCCCTCCCCTGCTTGTGTGTGCTCTCTCTCAAAATAAAAAAAATAAACATTAAAAATTAGATACATGTAAATCAAACCACCATGCTGTACGCCTTAGGCTTATACAGTGATGTGTGTCAATTAGGTCTCAATAAAACTGGGTAAAAACACCAACTCTAAGCAAAAAACTAAAAAGGGACGTCCCAGAAGGGGATACACAGTGTGGGTCAGCAGTAGAACTGTATTTATATAAATGTCAAAAACAGACAAAATTAATATGCCATTTAGGGCAAAGGTCAAAAAAAACTATAGCCCACAGACCAAATCAAGCCCTTAATCTGTTTTTGTAAATAAAGTTTTATTGGCACACAGCCACGCCCACTCATTTACATATTGGGCTATGATGGTTTTCTTGCCACAAGAGACAAGTTGAATAGCTAGACAGACTATACAGTTCATTTAAAAAGTTACCATACGGCCCTTTAGAGAGAAATTTTGCCAACCTCTGCTTTAGGGATACACACGGGGGGCAAAACCATAAAGAAAATTAAGAGATTGCTTAGTGCAAGTTTCCAGAGAGTGGTAAGCTTCTGAAAGGCACCTAATCAGGGACAGGCCCGTAAAGGGACTTCTGAAGGAGCAGTACAGTCCTATCCTCCTCAACCTGGCGACCGGGTCTCGAGTGCTCGCTTTACTCTCAGACATTAAACGGTACCAATAAACACTCAATGTAACAAAGTTGGGGCGCCTGGGCGGCGCACGCGGTTGAGCGTCCGACTTTGGCTCAGGTCACGATCACGAGGTTCATGGGTTTGAGCCCCGCGTCGGGCTCTGTGCCGACAGCTCAGAGCCTGGAGCCTGCCTCGGATTCTGTCTCCCTCTCTCTGCCCCTCCCCTGCTCGTGCTCTGTCTCAAAAGTAAACAAATGTTAAAACAAACAAACAAACTTGTCAGGGAGGCTAATCTTCACTGTGAGCAGAAGCTTCTGGAATGGGGAGGTGGGGCCCTGCACTCAGGGACACGGGGGAGTTGTGTTGGGGACAAAGGGAGGGGCTGGGCCTGTGGGGTCCGGCCTCAGGGGAGAGGGGGGCTTGGCAGACTGGGGTTACTGGAGTGGGTCGTGTCCCCCGAGGGGCAGAGGAAGGAGAGAAGAGGCCCCGGCAGACATAGCCGGTGGCACCAGGAGGTGCAGGGGTAGGACAGCAGGAGGCAGTGGGGACCATCCAGAGGAACAAGACGAGGAGGTCCTGGGCGGTGGGAGGGAGGGGACCCGTGGGTGGTGAATGCAGCATTAGCAGAATGAGTCAGCGGTGCATGGGGGTGGCGGTGGGCGAGAAGGTAAAGCCCAGAAGAGTACTTTACACACAGCATCTTGGGGAACAGGCCTTCATGTGCGCTCCTGTCTCCCGCACTCACCCCAACTCATGCAGAGAGAAAGGCCCAGCCCCCGCGGATCGCGGGCTGACGATTTGGAGAAGGCACAAGCGCGTCAGCCCCTCCGGTGTGCGGCCTTGCTCTGGATTTCAGAGGAAGCTGTTGTGGCACCAGATGGGAGACATCCCTGGATTCCTCTGCACTGAGAACCGTCCCCAAATCCAGGGAGACGGAAGCTGGAAGAACCCGCGAATTTTCTACAAGAGGCTGGGACTGAGTCAGAGCAACTGACAGACATGCCGCCTGGTCTGGGATTCACAGTCGCTTTTTCTCTTTTCTTTGCCACCGCAATCGGGGAAGAAAAGAAACCACCACGCACCGAAAACCTACTGTGTGCCGAGACCCTTCCATATGTCGGCTCCCGTGACAGAAGGGGCTCAGATCCAAAAGAGGAAACTCTAATGACAGAGGAGGAGGGGACCTGGCTGTGCTCTTAGAAGCCGTTTCACATTCCCAGGAGAAAATACCAGCAAGTCAGCATTTCAGATGCTGACATCCTCCGAACGGTCACGGTCACGCAGTCCTTGCTACGCTGCTAAGTATCTGCAGAGTGGACGACCTCCAAGGTCTCTTCCGACACAGGTTTCTGTGCTCCTATACACAGCAGGGTCGCGGGCGGCAGAGCCATCCGGGGCACCTGGCAGAAACACCTGCTCCGGGCAAGCGCGGCCCGCAGGTGAGGCGGCACCTCAAGGCCGGGGGTGCTGAGCTCGGTCGGGAAAGAGGGCCCCCAGCACCATGAGAGCAAGTGCCCTCGTGGGTCAATTAACAAACATTCTGGGAACGGGGTTCCTTCATAACGGAGGGGGCTGTTCCGCCCCCAAAACTGGTCACAAATCGTCCCGCCGCTGGCGGTGCTGGAACAGCTCAGGCCGCCACCCGGGGAGCCGGGAGCTGCGAGGCGCCCTCGCTCCCACCCGTCCACGCACAGGGGACACTGAGGCGCAGGTCCTGGTCCCCTCGGCACACCTGCCCCAGGGCTGGAGGGGAGGCAGCCAGGCCTGGCCCTGTCACACGCTGACTATCCCTCCTTGAGGTGCGGCCCGGTCCGGCTTGGTGCTGGGACCCCAGCGATGAGCCAGGCCTGGTCCCCGGTCCTGGAGAGCGTGTGATGGTCTGGCGTCCCACGCACAGAAACGGACCCACGTAACTCCGCACTGTCCACCATGCTGTCCACCACACTGTCCCCTACACCTGTCCCCTGTGCTATTCACCACACTGTCCACCATGCTGTCCCCTGCACTGTCCACCACACTGTTCCCTGTGCTGTCCCCTGCACTGTCCACCACGGTGTCCCCCGCACTGTCCCCTACGCCGTCCTGGCCCTTCAGGAGCCGCAGAGCCATCTGATCCAGTGGCTGACACCTTGACAAACTACTGAAAGCCCGGCTAATCAGACTAAAGCACTTTCTCTGAGAAAAGTCGTTTTACGTGTATTTAAGCCCAGTATATCCTTGGATAACAGAGGACAGAAGTGTCGGCCCCGCTAAAGAACAGCAGATGAATGGACAGTCTACATATAGAACACAGCAGGGCACCTTGACTTCCCCCCCACCCCCCATCAGAGCGTCCTGGCAAGAGTCACAGCTCAAAGAGAATGGGGGCGCCTGGGGGTCAGTCGGTTGAGCGTCCAACTTTGGCTGGTCATAATCTCATGAGATCATGGGTTCGTGGGTTCAAGTCCCACGTTGGGCTCTGTGTAGACAGCGCAGAGAAGGGAAATACACCTGCAGCATCACCATGTCTCCCAGAAGGAAAATGATGATGATGATGACGATGATGATAAAGTCACCTTTCAGACACTCACGCATCAAACACAAGATGCCAGCCTACTCCGTGCCAGGCACTTCCCCACCTCCTCCACGCCCACCAGGACCGGCCACGCCTCCACCTGCTTGCCTAGACGAGCAATCCAGTCCCGGCCCCCCTTCAGACGTGTTCGCCACACCACCTCCTGCGATCTGAACACGGAAGACGACACACTGCTGCCACGACATCGTGTCGGGACAGGCTCCGCCACCAGCCGGGGGTGGCCCGCTCCAAGCCCTCCAGCTGAGGAGCCGGGCGCCGGCAGCCTGAGCTCGGCCGGGCCACTGCCTGTCCTGGGCCTCGACCGTGAGAACCAGGACTTCTGGGCTCCCGTCCTGAGTGGGGGAAACGGTGTCGCTCCCGGAAGGAGGAGAAAGAGGACCTCGGGGCCCAGCCATCTGCAGGTCCCACTGTGCAGAGAGAGCACAGCTGAGGGGCAGAATTTGATGATGACGAGGAGCCTGGTGGAGGGTCAGGAGGCACCAGCAGACCCTCTGCACCTTCCCCAGAGGAACCTCCGATGCGGGCTTCTCCATCCCTCCCACCCTGTGGCTCCAGAGACTCGAGAAACCCCCAGCCAGGTCCCAGGCCCCCTGCTGTGGACCGCCTGGGGTGCTGGCCTGGAGGCAGAAGGCGGACACACTGTGGGCAGGGGCTCGGGGGGCCGGTCAGAGGCTACTGAAAGCTTCGGAGAAATGCAAATCACAACCACAATGAGATACCGCCTCACGCCTGGCAGAATGGCTGGTATTAAAAAGGGAAGGACTAACAGGTGTTGGCAAGGCTGTGGGGACACGGGAACCCTGGTGCCCAGCCGGTGGGGGTGCAGACTGGGGCGGCCGCTCCGGACACCAGGGCGCAGGGTCCTCAAAAAATTAGAACTAGAACTGCCCTACGACTCGGTAATCCCACTAGTGGGTATTTGCCCAAGGACAGCAAAAACAGTCAAAACAAAATATGCACTTCCGTGTTCACAACAGCCAGAGCACGAGGCAGCCCGAGCGACCGGCCAGGGATGGCGGATCAAGAAGACGCGGGGAGTGCAGGCGAGGGGCCGTCACTCAGGCATAACGAGGACGAGATCGTGCCATGGATCCAGAGAGTCCTGCGCGAAGTGAAATAAGTCAGAGAGAGAAAGGCAAATACCGCACGGTTCCACTTACACGTGGAAAGTGAAAGACAAGACAAATGCACGAGAAACAGAGAACTGACGGCTGTCAGATGGGAGGCAGGTGTGGGGGTGGACAGAATATACAACGGCAAACAGGGGGTCCAAGCTTCCGGTTATAAAATAAATAAGGCATCAGGATGACTGAAGCACAGAAAATACAGTCGATGACATTGTAAAAATGCCGTCAGGGGGCAGACGGTGACCACACGGCTCGGGAGCAGGGAGCAGCGCCCGGAACTGGCGAATCAGTGTGCCATGTGCCTGAGAATAATGTGACATCGTGCGTTAACTATGTTTCCATTAAAAGAAAAAGACTGTTTCAGGACACGTTATGGCCACGAAACAAAACAGCAGGCATAAACGTGAGGCACTCTGAAGACAGACTCATCCAACCAGCTGAAAAGGGGATGAGTTTATACTTTTCTTTCTTTTTTTTTTTTTTTAGCCCAAATGATTGGGAATGAAAACGGAGAGGTGGTTTAGAGGGCAAATAGGAGAACTCAGCTTCAGATACACTGAATTTCTTTCTTTTTCTTTTTTTTTTTTAGTAAGTGACTTTATTTAAATTTTTTAAGTAAACTCTACCTCCAATGTTGGGCTTGAACTCATGACCCCAAGAGCAAGACTTGCACACTTTAGGGGCGCCTGGGGGGCTCAGTCTGTTGACTGTCCGACTTTGGCTCAGGTGATGACCTCACGGTTCATGAGTTCAAGCCCCACGTCAGGCTCTGTGCCGACAGTTCAGAGCCTGGAGCCTCCTTTGGATTCTGTGTTTCCCTCTCTCTCTGCCCCTCCCCTGCTCATGCTGTCTTTCTCCCTCAAAAATAAATAGACATTAAAAAAAGAAAAAGAGTGGCACACTTTACCGACTGTGCCAGCCAGGTGCCCAGACAGACTGAATTTCCGGGGCAGCAGACAATGTAAAGTGGAAAACCGCCCAGTGGGAGGAACACAGATTAAAGACAGGGAAAAAAATCATAAAGCATGATATCTACGTTTCGTTGTTAACTTGGCGATACTTCTGTTGACATGCCTTCTTTATCCTGCCCCCACAGCCATGTGGCCAAAATATCGAAAAAGACAGCAAAATAATACAATATCCAGAAAAAAAAACATATTTCAAGAAATACAACAAAATCTTATAAGTAATAAAATTCGACATCCAGGAATAACACGGCAACACCAGACTACATTTGACAGCCAGCGCCGGTCAGGGTGGAACAGGCCGGCATTCTGGCGCAGGAAGGAAGGAATCTCCGGAAAAGTTTGGTCCTCAGCCGTCAATAGTTAACATCTCGGCCTATAACACGACTTCCAGGAATCCAGCCTGAGGAAACATCCACAGGAAGGCAGGCACTGGGTGCCCGATGAACGGAGGACAGTACCTACCACACATGGACGCTCATTCTCTGTGACGATGAAAGCTGAAGCCACGGACACAGGCAACCAGAGGGCACAGGACCTCCACGGAGTCATCACACGGCGTTAAAACGCTAGTTACAAAGCCAATGTGGTGACGAGGAAATCTTTTTTTTTTTTTCATTTACCATAATTTTAAGTGAGAAAAAAGCAGCGGATGTGTGACCACACCAGCGCCAGGACTGTAACGGCGGCGTCGGTGTTAAGGCGGCAGGACCGGGCGCATGCCTTCCCCCCACGTCCAAGCACACCTGTCCTGCCCCTGCCCTGCGCGGAGGGAGGGACGAGGAGGTCAGGTCGGCCTCGGGGGCGGTACCTTGGCTCCGTCCACGCTGATGATGCGATAGCTGCTCCGGGTGACGTCGTAGAAGTAGGAGACGGTGACCGCCTGCTTGCTGGCCGGCACCCAGTTCTTCTTGGTGCTGGGGTCGATCTGGAAGACGTGCGCCCGCGTGGTGAAGATGGGCTGTTCTCTGCGGGAGGAGAGAGGGCCGTGAGCCGACGAAGAGGAGGCTGTGCTGCTGAGGCCTGGGCACCGCCCCCCTCATGCGGCCCCCAGAGAGTTAATGGCTCATTGGGAGAGATACATATGCATGAGGACGATTAACATAAGAGGAGGAAGAGACACCAGTGGAGCCACACACACGGAGGCTGCAGGGCATCCGTCCCCACCAGCACTTTGCTTTAAATGCCGCTCGGGGTCCAACGTGCTTGGATGCTGCCGAGCACCCTGCTCTTTTTCCGACACCCTGCTGGCATTCTGGGGATTCTGCGATACATTTACTTTGGAGGATTCTGCCACCATGTTAGCAACTTTGTTATTATATTTCTAGTAAGCACTTCTCAAGTCCACGGCATCTTAGGACGGCTTCATTCATAATGCACTGAGCCTTACAGTTTTGTTTCCAACTTATAAACCTTCTGAGTTTTAGGAGTGTCATTCAGGAAATGCACCTCTTTTGCTATTTTTGCCTCCATATCACTGTTGCTTTTCCCCTCCGCACGCCTGTAAATTTTTAATGTGATTATTAACCAAAGCATACTATCCAGGTTTTTTCCTGATGAGTGGGGAATTAATTCGATCTTGACAATAAGCATCAAGAAATTAGGCAGGTGGATGAAAACCATAATGTACTCTACTGCAATTCATAATCTGAGGTATATGTCTCACAAAGTAACGTAAAATCAAACACAACCTCATTATACAACATACCTAATTTTAATGGTTTTCAGGCAAACTAGCTCAATAATCCTTAAAGCGTTCAGGGGTGCCTGGGGGGCTCAGTCGATTAAGCATCTGACTCTTAATTTGGCTCGGGTCATGATCTCAAGGTCGTGGGTTTGAGCCCCGCTTGGGATTCTCTCTCTCCTCTCTCTGACCTTCCTCTCTCAAGCATGTGGACACGCCCTTCCTCTCTCAAAATAAATAAACTTTAAACAAATCCTTTAAGTGTTTAAAATCAGATGGGGAAAAGCCAGCAGGATGTAAAGACAGCCTCATCCTGAATAAAACGCTAATGATGGAGTAAGCACTTACTAGAAATAAAAACAAAACCAAAAGGTAACCCAAGACAAATTTTCAAAATCCTAACGATGTCAAAAGAGATGACATAAAAGACGCTCAAATGGATTTAAAAAAATCAAAAGGAGAAAGTGAATTTTAAGTCATCTGGTCTCTAGATGTAGTGGTTTTAGGCAAAGCAGGCTTTGAACCCGGCCCCACCTATGAAGGCTCATTACTGGAAAGAAAGCTCTTTCTTGGGAGAGAAACTTCTTCCTAGAAAAGCAATTTACTACTTGAGCCTCCTGCAAAGATTACAGAGCATCGCCGTGAATATCAGTTGGTGGCCGGAGACAAATGCAGAGAGCTTTTCCTGACTGTTGTTCCGGGAGGGAAAAGGTCAAGGGCACGCTCTTCACGCTACCTCAGTGCAGCTCCTTCCAGAAGGGCCACCAGAAGCGTCTGCTGCCCCCGGAAACTCCCCTGCTAGATCCCAGAGCAGGACAGGTGCCTCTGGGGTGTGGATTCCTAGGACACCTGTCTTCCCTGAGGCGTGGTGAAGTTCACCCACCCTCCAATTCCTAAACGGACAGCCTTCTGGCAGCAGGGGCTGGGTGTGGAAACAAAAGGAATATTCTCGCTGTAATTTCCCGCATCTGTAGTCACAAGGGGCCGGCCTGGGGGGGTGGGGGGGCGTGCCTGCGCGGCTGTGGGCGCCACTCAAGTCCAGGTGGGGCCGTCTGACATCTGGATGTCCCAGCTGTGCTGCCGTCAGCCCTGGCACCGGTTTTGCTAATCATCGAGGCACAACAGCACAAAGGAAAACACTTGCCCGCGTGGGATTCGCTTGCAGGGGCAAGAAGAGGGGCTGATGGAAAGGGCAGCGACCGCAGAAAAGGGTGTTACAAATGATGCAAAATGTACACAAATATCAAGTCACGCTGATACCTGAAACTAACACAGTGCTACATGCCAAATGTCCTTCAAGAAAGGCCATACCCGCCTGGTGCCGCAGGCTGCGTGCCCCTGGCACCGAGAGTGAACGGTGGGCAGACGCCCGTGGGTCAGGCGGGAGCCTGGGCTGGGGGCGGGGCAGCTGTCAGGGCCCCCCCTCAGGTCCTCCACGCAGAGGGATTGGGTCTGGGCTTCAACACCATTAGGCCAGTGTTTCCGGAACCTCCGATAAAACTAGCTGGGCCACTTGATAAAAATATAAGACCCTGAGCCCCAACCTACTGCGCCCGCCAGGAACCTGGCTCTACAGGGAGCGATTGGGTAGGTCTATTTAAAAAAATTTTGAGAGAGAGAGCATGAATGAGAATGAGCAGGGGAGAGGCGGGGAGATGGTGGGGGGGGGTGTGGAGAATCCCAAGCTGACTCTGTGCTCTCAGAGCAGAGCCCAGTGTGGGGCTCAAACTCACGAACCACGAGATCATGACCGGAGCTAAAATCAAGAGTTGGGCATTCAACCGACGGAGCCAGCCAGGCGCCCCTGGGAGCTGTTTTTAACGAGCACTCCAGGTGACTTTTATCCTCAAAGCAGCTATGGAAATACGAGCATCAGACGTAGCGGAGGATCTAGAAAAAAGATGGAAGAAGTGACCCCATGGCCGGCATCACACAGCTAATGCTGAATGACACAGAGTGACTCGGGGACTTCCTCCCCCGGCCTGAAGGGGACTACGGCGACACCAAGAAGAGGATCTTGGGTGCACAGGTAGGCAGACATCGGTGAGGCACAAGTGCGCTGGGCAGAGCCGGGGGGCTTGTGTGGCCATGCAGTGGCCTCCTGCAAGCACTTGTGTCCCTGAGGCCTGCGGGAGACAGGAAGTGAGGGGCACAAAGCAAACAGAGACGGGGCGGGAGGGACAGAGAGACAGGAGACGTGGAGCCTCCTGACCAGGTTGATAAGCAAAAGCGTGGCGTAGCTCAGTCGAGGTGAACATACAGACATGAAGCCGCCCCGTCTCCACATCTGCCCGCTCGGCTCTGGGGATGGGCCCCAGCCATCGTGGGTTACCCTGGAGATGGCCCAGGGTCCGGAGGGGCACCCTCTGTGGCTGCGGCCTGGCTGGCCGTGGCCAGGCCTCTGCAGGGCACGCGGCTGCTCCCGCTTGGGGAGAGGTCTAGAGCCCCGGAAGGGGAGCTCCAGGAAGCCCCCCTTTGCCCCTTTGAGGACAAGCGCCAGGGGAGGCCAGGCCCTGCCCTCCTCAGCCCTGGGCAAGCGAGGGCCGGGCTGGGAGCAGCTCTGTGCCCAGGACACTACCCACAGCACTGAGATTTCCACGGGAATAACCAAGCCCAAGGCCAGGAGGCAGTTCGATTTAATTCTTCTAAAATTAAAAAATCGAATGGTATTTTTTAAAAAAGGAGAGGAAAGGATTTAAAAAAAAAAGCCAGTAGTTAATATTAATGACCACTTATCACTGCCGGGTTTGACATGTGACCTCTCCTTTAGGAACATGACAGTCCTCTGGGGAGGGGTACAGGCGAGGTAATGCGGGCTCAGAGAGGCCAAGGACGGGCCCGGGTTACACAGCAAGTGGCAGGTGTGAGATCTGAAGTCAGTTGGAAGTAACACAGTCACCCTCCCTCTTAACAGTATGCCGCTCTCTCTAACAGCGTCTGCAAGAGGCGCTTCTGATGCGGTTCCCAGTGACCCCTCCCTCCCGGTGGTTGAGCCTTTACATAATCCCCTTCCCTTGAGCTCGGGTGGTAGGAGGAAGGCGGGACCCTGGGACTTGCTTTTAACCAAAAGAATATGACAAAGGCGATGGGATGTCATTGTCCAAGTAGGTTACAGGGGACTGTGGCTTCTGTCTCGCCAGCGGACGCCCTTGATGGCCCTGGCGAAGCAAGATGCCGCGCTGGGGAGACCCGAGTTTGCAGGAACGAAGAGCGGCCTGCAGCCAACAGCCAGAGGAGAAGTGAGGCCCGCGATCCAACATGCCCCAGGGAACTAAAATTCTGCCAACAAACCTCGAGAAGCTTGAGGTCAGATCTTTGCACGGTTGAGCCTTCGGATGAGATCTCAGCCCCCGTGGGCACCTCCATGACATCTAAGAGACCCCGAGGACCCCCTATGCCATGCCCAGACTCCACACCAGAGCGAGTGTTTTAAGTTGCTAAGTTTGTGACAACTTACTGCACAGCACAATGTAACTCATACATTGACCTTCAGAGGAAGTCTCCTACCTACCATAAATCCTTGCATCTTTATCGGCAAAATCGAAGAAGTCTATAAACCTGACCGCAAAATTCAGAAACGCAGACGCCCGCTCTGAGAGATCACCGGAAAAAGCGAAAATGCTGGAGCCAAGGCACAGAGGTCAGTTCCTGTCAGTGCACACGTCAGAAAAATCCAAGAGAAGCAGGACTTTCCGACCCAGGAGGCCGCCTCTCCCGCCGGCAGGGAAGAGCTGAGGGGGGTGTGTGCCAGAGAACAGGAACTACCTTCAGACCCAATTTCATTCTCCTTTCCTAGTGTTCGATGCCTAGGGAGTGTATTTCAAAAATACTCCCGTTCCTTCTCCAGCGCTTTAAATAGAAAGCAGATGTTTCCGGATGGCAAAACGCTTCTTTGGGCAGACAATATAACCTACTGTTCCCTCGCACAGTCTTTTTAGAGCTGAATAAACACCAACTGCTGCTCATTGAACACATTTTGGAACCTGACAGTAATTGTCCCCGAGAATAATTAGACACTCTGCACAACATATGTGTTTGGGACAGGAAGCCCACTCAGCAGACTCCTGCTCTGAACCACTCCCAGTGCTGCATAAGATAATTCTGCAAAGAACTGGCAGGGACTAGTTTTTGAGAGAAGAAGGAAAAATGATGTTTTAATTTATCACAATCCTTCACTGGCAATGCTCAGCTCCAAGCTTTTCCTGAGATGAATCTGCAAAACCTCATGATCTATGATTCCTACTTTTCTGTTTGATTTGAATGAAAACAAAGCATCCAGACGTTGTTACAGTTTTTAAACCGAGTCTCAGAGTCTCACAAGACGCCCTAACTGGTTTATCCACCTTGAGTCTCGAGCCCCTGCAAACGTCACTCACACACGCCCGGAGAGCGTGGCCTCAAGCCCAGAGGACGGTGAGGCACGGTGCACCCGGTGCGAGCGCCTTCCCCGGTTCTAGGCCCGTCGGACCCCCTCCAGGTGCATTAGAATGGTCTGCAAGTCCCAGGCGCCTCCCCAGAGGGCCCCCGGTTCGCCTGCGGACCCTCCCAATCGCCCGCGTTTCCACGTTGTCCATGTGCGCGTGCCCCTGGCGTCCCCCCCGCACGGCTGGCCGGAGGCTTCTGCTCGTGCATCCAGTCCCCTCAGAGCATCCGGAGACAGCTCACCTGCGCCTGCAGCCCTTGTTCTAGATGGTTCATGAAGCCGCTAGCTGGCAGGCTCAAATTTCCAAAGCCTGGCCCACGGAGAGGGTAAAAAAGAGGGTAAAACAGGAGATGACAGACAAAAGGTTCCTCTAGTACATTTTCCCGTGCAAAGACTCTAACTCCTGGGCGTCCTGCGGTTCTGCTTTCAGACGAGATCCCCATAATAAATATAATGCAGTAAAGTTGATACAGATAATCTGATCGCACAGCTGAAACACCCAGGAAAAGCAACTGAAAATCAGGTGAAAATGAATAATAAAATTCAGCAAGATGACTAGTTGTAAAATTGTCAAAAAATAAAACCCACAGCCTCACCACGTAGCTGATATAATGGGTTTTTAAAGATCCCACGGGCAGTAGTCGCCATACCATTTCTAGGCATCTCTTGAAGAAGGATGCACAAACTGTATTTTAAAAAAATTAAGAACCTCTAGAGGCACCTGGGTGGCTCAGTCAGTTAAGCATCTTGATTTCGGCTCAGGTCACAATCGCCCGGTCATGGGATTGAACCCAGGGTCAAGCTCTGCCCCGAGCATGGGGCCTGCTTAAGATTCTCTTTCTCCTGCTCCCCCGACCCTCCACAAAATTAAGAACTCCCTTTTTAAAAAAAAAAAAACTATTTTTTAAGGTTTTTATTTATTTTTGAGAGAGAGCGTAAGCAAGGTAGGGGCAGAGAGAGAGACACACACAGAATCCGAAGCAGGCTCTAGGCTCTGAGGTGTCAGCACAGAGCCCAACACGGGGCTCAAACGCGTGAACTGCAAGATCATGACCTGAGCCAAAGTCGGACGCTCAACCGACCGAGCCACCCAGGCGCCCCGAGAACTTCTAAAGGCACACAAAGCACACTTCAATAAGACACATTCTGCTCTTAAACAGGACAATTCAACATAAAGATGCCTATCATCCCTAAATTAATACATACGTTTGACGCTTTTATCAACAGGAGAGTTTTTAGAACGGAATAGGGTTATTCATGTGGAAAATTCACTATATGAAGACAGCCATGCAAATTCTGAAAACGAAGAGCAATGAGGAGATTTAGTCTCTTGGATATTGAAATATATTATTATAAAGTTACAGCCCATGAAACGAGGTACTGAGCAAAGAAACAGACTGAGGGAACAGAACACTGTTAGAAGTCTGAGGAACCGAGCATACATGCAGGTGGAACCCCTCACCAGTGGGGGCACGGACTCCTTCCGCATACCCCGCGACCCCCCTACGAAAAGGGATAGGGCCCCCCTGGGGCTAACGCGCACCTGCGGATGCTAGCCAGAGGTCTGCGTCCCTGCCCGGTCTGAGCTCGGCCAAGAGGGTCACAGCGGAGCCGTTTTGTTCAAGTTATTTCTGCCTGCCCCCAAACTGCCCAGATTAACAAAACCGATAGAAGAGAGAGCTCATGTTCAGTCACATTTGTCACACACGCTCCTCCTCCACTGACTGGGGACTCCCTTTCTGGGTCACATTTACATCGGAGATGAGGCGAAGCCCCTGAGGACTGCGGGCAGGCCTCCTGAGGATCACCGCCTTGTATCCCGGGGGGCTGGACGGTTTCCGGGCCCTCCGCACACGTTCTCGGTGGGGGTCCTGTCACGTGGGGGTGACCCAGTTCCAGGACTGGTTCACAGGCTGTGGGCTGCCCCGGAGGGGCCACCGGATCCGCTCTGGGGAAGGGTCAGGGGTCTCCGAGTGGGGTGGGGTCCCGAGCAGTGGGTGGGGGTCTCTACAGTGAGGAGGAGAAGAGGCAAAGCAGAGCAGGTGCGGAAGGCAAATATCCACATGGGGCGGGGGGGCTCCTCCGAGGACGCAGGGCAGGAAGGCAGATTACGGGAAGACAAGGCCAAGGGCAGGATCAAGAGAGAAAGCAGAACCTGCTGACAACTGAAAGGGACCTGAGAGAAGCTTCTGGAGTGCAAGAGACGTTCCCTATCTTCATCTGGGTGACGGGCGTGTGGCTGGGCTCACTTTGTGAAAACTCCCTGAGCTGAGTTTTACACTTATAATTTACGTAGGCACTTTTTTGTATGTATAACTGAAAAAAATTTACTTTAAAAATGTGTCATATGCAAAAGTGACAAAAATGATGATACCTCAGAAATAAATCTAGTTAAAGAACTGTCGGGAAAAAAAAAAACCACCTCTCTGAAAACTCTAAGACACTGATGAAAGAAGCTGAAGACACAAAGAAATGGAAGGACATTCCATGCTCACGGATTAGAAGAACAAATATTGTTAAAATGTCCATACTACTCAAAGTAATCTACACATTTAATGCAATCCTATCAAAATACCAACAGCTTTTTTCACAGAACTAGAACAAAACACCCTCGAGTGTGTGTGGAGCCACAGAAGACCCCCAAGAGCCGAAAGAGCCTTGAGAAGGCAAATCCCGGACTACAAATTAGATCACAAAGGTTCAGCCATCAAAACAGTGGGGCTCCGGCACCAAAACAGACACACAGACCAACGGGCTGGAACATAAGACCCGGAAGGAAACCCATCGTTACGGCGTCAACTAACCTTCAGCTAAGGAGGCAAGAACATACAATGGGAAAAAGTCTCTTCAGCAGATGGTGGTGGGAAAAGTAGAGAGCCACACGCGAAAGAATGAAACGGGGCCACCTTCTTGTACAACGCACAAAAACTCAAAATGGATTAAAGACCTGAACTTGAGACCTAAAATCATAAAAATCCTGAAAGTGAACTCAGGCAGCTGTTCTTCTAACACTGGCCGTAGCAATATTTTTCTAGATACGGCTCCGGAGGCAAGAGACACAAAAGCAAAAATAAACTGCTGGGACCACATTAAAGTCTTTCCGCACAGCAAAGGGATCAGCCATCAAAACAGGCAGCCTACGGAATGGGAGATGTTTGCATGACGTGTCTGCTAAAAGGTCAGGACCCCAAATATATAAAGAACTTGGGCAACTCAACACCCCAAAAATGAATAATCCAGTTAAAAATGGGCAGAAGACATGAACAGACATTTCTGCAAAGACGACACACAGATGGGCAACAGATCTGTGAGAAGATGCTCCATATCACTCATTGTCAGGGAAACACAAACCCGAACTACAGTGTGGGACCACCGCACACCTGTCGGAGCGGCTGAACGCAACAACACAGGAAACAACAGGTGTTGGGGAGGCTGCAGAGAACGGGGAGCCCCCTGCACGGCTGGCGGGAGCGCAAACTGGTGCGGCCGCTCTGGAGAACAGGGCGGAGGTCCCTCAAAAAATTAAAAATAGACCTAGCAATCGCACTACTGGGGGTTTATCCAAAGGATACAAAATATGCTGACTCAAAGGGGCACATGCACTGTGATGGTTTTTTTCTTTTTTGAGAGAGGGAAGGAGGGAGGGAGGGAGGAGAGAGCACAATCAGGGGAGGGGCAGACATACAAGGAGAGAGAGACAATCCCAAACAGCTCCACACTCAGCATAAAGCCTAACACGGGGCTCAATCCCATGAGTGCAAGACAGTGACCTGAGTGGAAATCAAGAGTCAATGCTCAACCGACGGAGCCACTCAGGCGTCCGCACTCCAACGGCAGCATAATCAGACTATGGGAGCAACCGTGTCCATTGACAGATGAATGGATAAAGAAGATGGGGTGTAAACACAATGGAATATTATTCAACCATAAAAAATAATGAAACCTTGGCATTGGCGATGGATGGAGCTCGAGTGTACTATGCTAAGTGAAATAAGTCAGTCGGAGAAAAACAAATACCACGTGATTTCATGCATGTGGAATTTAAGAAACAAAATAAAAAAAAAGAGTCAAACCAAGAAATGATTCCTAACTTTCAAGAACAAATTACTGGGTAGCAGAGGGGCCGTAGGTGAGGGCCTGGGTAGCATAGGTGATGGGCATTAGGGGGTGCACTCGAGGGGCCTGGGGTCTCAGTCGGTTAAGTGTACGACTTCGGTTCAGGTCGTGATCTCACGGTTCATGAGTTCGGACCCTGCGTCCGGCTCTGTGATAACAGCTTGGAGCCTGGAGCCTGTTTGGATTCTGTGTCTCCCTCTCTCTCTACCCCTGCCCTACTGGCGCTCTGTCTCCCTCTCTCTCAAAAATAAACATTAAACATAAAAGGAGTGCACTGATGGGGAGCACCTGGTGAGGCATGGAATCACTATATTGTGTATCTGAAGCTAAGAGTGCCCTGTATGCTAACTAGAATTTAAATAAAAAAGACCCCATCTCACCATCAATGCAGCAACGCCACCCCATCTTCAAATGGCACCCTCTATCCTGCCCAGAAACCTCCCCTCCTCCACACATACCTCGTCCTGCACACCCGCCAATCCGCTGGGCTTGGGAGGCGAGGTAGATTGACTGGGTGTTCAGGTCATGATCTCATGGTTCGTAGGTTCGAGCCCCGCGTTGGGCTCTGTGCTGGCAGCTCAGAGCCTGGAGCCTGCCTCCAACTCTGTGTGTCCCTCTCTCTCTGCCCCTCCCCCGCTCGCGATCTGTCTGTCTCTCAAAAAATAAAGAAATGTTTTAAAAAATAAATAAATGTTTTAAAAAATGGTATCCTCTACCGAAGACTGCCAGAAATGCCCTGGGAGTTGTGAACGCATCAGGGTCCGTCAGCGGAACCACACGCTAGCTGTGATCTCCCCCTGCAAACCGGCCATCACATTCCACCTCTGGAAGAGAACACTGTCTTAGGATTGTAACGTGTATCCGTGATTTTATTCTGCACGTGGCATCCTGAGCATTTGTGCTATCCAAACTCATGTCATCTGAATCTATCATGAAAAAAGAGTTTTAGACCAAAAAGCAGAGCTCTGTGATTCATGGCCTGGGAACACCAAGCCAAGAATCAGAATACATCCAAGTGATGATTTCTAAAAAGCCAGGTGGCAAGCTGCCCCAGTCCTAACGATTCATGAACCCCGGGACAGCTAATTCAGGGGAGCACGCAGGCCTGCCGAAGAAGCAAGCCTGTTTTCTTCCCTTTGCTTGATTCATCTGTGCGCAGAGCCTCATATTTTACTGCGATGAAAACAGAATACACAAGACCTCATGCCCCCCTGGTCTGAGGGTATGACTCGGCGACGTTACGCCTGATCACCGCAGATGTGATTTTCTTCAAGGACTGGGAAAACAGTGTTCTCAATTTTTTTATAATCGTTTATTGTCAAATTGGTTTCCATTTAAGTTCTCGATTTTAAATGCTGAGGGCTTCTGTTTTCGTCTATAGTAAAAATGGGGAGGATGGGGAGTGACTGCTAATGGGTTTTGGGTTTTTTCTTTTAACATCTTTTTGAGTTTATTTTCAAAGAGAGAGAGAGGAAAGCAGGGGAGGGGAGAGAGAAAAAGAGGGACAGAGGATCCGAAGCGCGCTCTGAGGCGGGCGCCGTGTGGGGCTGGAACTCAGGGACTGGGAGCTGCTGACCTCAGCCGAAGTTGGACACTTAACCGACAGGGCCATCCAGGTGCCCCGATGGGCTCTGGGCTTCTTTAAGGAGGGATAAAACTGTTCTAAAGTTAGATGGCGTGGACGGCTGCGCAAGTTCCGAATATTAAAAACAAAAAATCAATGAATTGTATATTTTATATAACTGAATTGTACCGTACCGGAGTCAAATCACAATAAAAACTACTGTGTTTTGTTTCAAGATCAAATGTGGAAGGGGGCAGGGAGAATACAGACCCGTGGCCAAATGTTGGGACGGGACAGCCGAGGGACATCCGCATTGCGCCGGGCGCGCCCTGCCTGTGGACCGTCTGGCAGAGACGCCGGAAGGCAAAGCGGATCCTTTTGGGGTGACGCTGTGGGGCTGGACCGCACCGGGGAGCCCACTGGGTCAAACGCCCGCAGGGAGAATGGAGGACACAGACAACTGAGCGGGGAGGCTCCAGCCACGTCCTGGAGCTCAAGCAAGGCCTCAGGGTCACCCGCGCTGACCCGTCTTCCCCAAAGCCATTGGCTTCACGTGCTACCGAGGGCTACCGCGGTGGCCCACCTTTCCTGGGAAAGGAAAACCAAATGACAGATACCTGAACAGGGACTGAAAAGATGTAACGGTCATCGCTTGTCCCAGGGACATAGTAGGGTCGGAGTCTATCCCATTTCCGTCTGGTCAGGGGACAGCGCTGGTAAGTCCAGGGCTCCTTCACACTTGAGGCTGTGTGGCACGAGGCGGGGGGTCCAGGCCAGGGCCCTGGAGCGGGGGCTGCTCGCCCGCCTGGGGCCTGGGACGAGCCCCTCACTCTGCACCCAACCCCCCAAGCGAAGAGGAAACGGGACGTGTGCACAAGGCTTTTCTGTCACGGACAGCGACCCGGTCACGGAATGTGAGTCACAGGCGGGCACAACACGACCCCTCTTCCACCTCAGCTGGCTCGCCCCGCAGTCTAGCAGTCTCTCCTACGGTCACCAAATTCAACAAAAAATCTTCAAAGAGAATAACCGTGGGCTTTCGCAATTTAAAAAACTTTTCCAAAGTTTAAAAACGTAGGAGTCTGAGACTTGTTTCCTCCTTTACTGGTCAAATTAGTCCACATCCTGGCAAATTGGTTGAATGGTTCCTCTTTCCCCTTCATGGTCCTACTAGAACCTTCTCAAGAAGCCAACCCTTGCTGAGTGTATGGCCACTACTCTAAATTTGGGTTTGGGAGGAAAAAGGCTATTTTTGTTTTCTTAGGACTCACTTCTGTTTAACATTAAAACTGTGGGGCGCCTGGGTAGCTCAGTCGGTTAAGCGTCCGACTTCGGCTCAGGTCGGGCTCTGTGCTGACAGCTCATAGCCTGGAGCCTGAGTCAGATTCTGTGTCTCCCTTTCTCTGTCCCTCCCCTGCTCGGACTCTGTCTCCCTCTTTCTCAAAAATAAAATAAACACTAAAAAAATAAAATAAATAGGGTGCCTGGGGGGCTCAGTGGGTTAAGCAACCAACGACCTTCAGCTCAGGTCATGATCTTGCAGTCTGTGAGTTCAAGCCCTGCATCAGGCTCTGTGCTGACAGCGCTGAGCCTGGAGTCTGTTTAGGATTCTGTGTCTCCGTATCTCTCTGCCCTTCCCCCAGTCACGCTGTCTCTCTCTCTATCTCTCAAAAATAAACAAACATTTAAAAATAAATAAAATGAGTAAAATTAAAAATGCAATGTGTGAAGAGGCTGGTAACGTTCCAAGTCAATTGCAAAAGGTGTAAAACACAGAACTAAAGGTGCAGACTCACCTCAAAAGCGCATTTGTGATGTTTCCACTTACACTATCAGTTGGCCTCTCAGGCTGTTAGATAGTTTATGTATCACAAAAAACTGTATCTAGAAAAACAGGTGGCATTGACAGAGGTGCCGGATTTGGCGTGTACACACACACACACACACACACACACACACACACAATACAGGATTTCTGGCTAAACTTAAACTTCATATAAACAACGGATAGTTTTTACGCTAGTGTTAGGGAGTTGTGATTCAGACACCGCCAAACTCCCCCTGCGCACAGTTCCGGGGGTCTCGGCTGATTCACAGAACTGGGCAGCATCACCGCGATTTCATTTCAGAGTACTTTCGTCACTGCGCCCCCCAAATCCCATACTCACTGCGCCCACTGTCCCTCCTCCCGGCTCCAGCCCGCTGCTCATCTCCTGTCTGTCTCCCCACATTCGCCTGTTCTGGACATTTCACATACACGCAGTCATACACCGTGTGGCATTCCGTGTCTGGCTCTTCTCACAGAGCACAGGGTTTTCAAGGTTCATCCACGGTGGAGCACGTATCGATATTTCATTGGTTCTTATGGCTGAACCTGAGTCCACCGTGAGGACACGTTTTGTGTCTCCGTCCATCCGCGGACGCACATCTGCACTAGTCCTGCCACCTGGCCGCTGCTGAGGACGCTGCTATGCATTACTTGTGTACTCCACTTACGTGGACACACGTTTTCCTGGCTCCTGGGTCCGTATGTGTCCAGGAGTGGAACTGCCGGGCCACAGGGCAACTCTATGCCTAACTTTTCGAGGCGCCACCAGGCTGAGTGCCAGGAGGCCCCACCATCCCGTGACCCGCCAGCAGCATAGGAAGCTTCCGATTTGTCCACACCCTCCCCAACACGTGTCACTGCCTTTCTGGTGTTTTTTAAAAGTGTTTTGTTGTTCTTGTTAAGTTCATTTTGAGAGCGCGCACTCGAGCGCACAAGCAGGGCAAGGGCAGAGACAGGATTCCAAGCAGGGAGCCTGATATTCAGAGAGCTTTCTGCTGAGAGCACGGAGCCCGACACGGGGCTCCCCCTCTAGAAACGTGAGATCATGACCTAAACCGAAATCAAGAGTCAGACATTTAACCAACTGAGCCGCCCAGGCGCCCCTGCTGCTGCCTTTTTGATTACAGCCATCCTAGTGGGTGTGAGTGGAGGCTAACAGGTACTTAGCACATTCTAGAAGGATACTTGTGGACATCCACCCCGAGGAGACAGAATGTGTGCCTACACTGTGCCTTCGCTGCCTTTCTTGGTTGCTGGTGGCCAAGGAAGGAGCCAGACTGCCTATTTCAAGGTCTCTTATTAACAGGAGAATATTTTCCATGCTTTTAGAAATACAGAAAACACGGAGAGGCAGGGTTTAGAGAGAGGACAGAGGAAGAGTCCAATAAATAGTGCGGCCAATGGCTTTTCCATCAGGCGACCCTGTAAGGCACAGGCCAACCTGCAGACGGCAGGTAGAGGCCTCGTCTCAAAGCTGGGAAGACGTCCCTCTGGGCGCTGCCATTCTCTGCTTGTCCAGAGTGGCCCGGACAGAGTACAGCTCAGCATCCCTGGGCCCCGGGGAGGAAGGCTGATGGAAGCCCCCAGGGCTCAGCGAGCACCTCCACTTGTCTTCCGTTTCCTCGACTCTGACCATCGCCTCAAGGCTTGAGCTGCAGGGAGAGGCGAGCTCCAGATCCTTCAAGAACCTCCCTTTTGGAGCTAGGAATGCCGCCACTGCTCCTGGCCGGACTCTGAGCTGGTAGCACACGGCCCTCCTGTCCCCTCATCTCAGCCACTGTCCTCACTCTGGTATGTCATCCCAGCAAGTACACTCTGGGGCCACCTTCCCTACAGACACAGAAGCCACTGCTCGGAAGTGTCAACCACGGCCCGGCAGACAGTCCGGCCGTGCGAGCCCTAGGAAACCGTTCTTGGCCCGACCGCCTTGCCTGGGCCCTTCGTCCAGACTCCTAGGTTCAGGGTCCCCACACAGCACCGTCCCTCAGCCTGGGGACCTGGGACATCTCCGCCACCATCTCTCTTTTTTTTTCTTTTTTGGTCATTTATTCAGAAAGTGTGTGGGGCATGTGGAGAAAGGTTTGCTGGTCCCTCCAAAAAGTTAAGCGGAGAATTAACACAGGACCAGCAGCTCCACATCGAGGCACACGCCCCAGAGAACTGAAAGCAGGGACTCAAACATCCTTGGACACGAGTGTTCTCAGAATTATTCCAAAAGGAGGAAACAACCCACGTGTCCCCCACCAGACGAACGGAGGAGCACAAAGTGGAACAGCATTCAGACATGAAAGGGATGAAATTCTGATACGTGCTACAACACAGATGAATCCTGAACCTGTTACGCTAAGTGAGACACAAAAGGCTCAGAAAATTGCGGGGTGCCTTGGTGGCTCAGTTGAGTGTCTGACTCTTGATTTTGGTTTAGGTCATAACCCCAGGGTTGTGGGATCGAGCCCCACATCAGGCTCCATGCTGAGCATGGACCCTGCTTGGAATTCTCTCTCCCCTGCTCATTTTCTCTCTCTCTCAAAACAAACAAACAAAAAGGATAAAGACTATATGATTCCATTTATGTGAATCCAAAACTCAAATTCATCAAGAGAGAAAGCAGAAAGGTGGGTGCCAGGGGCTGGGGGGAGAGAGGGGTGGGGGCAGAGTTGCTCTCTGGGAAGACGAACATACACCGGAAGTAGATGGTGGTGACAGGTGCAGAGCGCCGCGAATGTTCCTGATGCCGCTGAGTTGCAAATACGCTTAGAGACAGTTACAATGGCGAGCTCTACATTGAGTCCATTTTACCATGAGGGCAGAAAACGAGGCATGGCGCCTGGGGGGTTGGGGGGATCAGTGTCCTCAGGAGGATGGGGCGGGAAGAGCAGGTGGGGAAGCGCGCACAGGCGCGGAGGGAAGAGCGAGCAGCACGCACGGACGTGTGGAGGCGGGGCAGGCAGAGCGGACGGACGAGAGCAGTGGAGGCGGCGGCCAAGGCCGGCACCGGTGGGCACGGCCTTTCCAGGTGGCTGGTCCACGGCGTCCGACAGCCGCACGGAGCCACGGACAAGGACCGAGGACCATCCGAGGGGACACGCGTCCACAGCGCGCGGCAGCAAGTCACACCGTCTCGGTGAAAAAGACACAGTGAAGGAAAACGACGGGAGCCTTTCGGCTTCAAGCTGGGAAGATGGGAAGGAAACTCGGGTACCTGCTGCCAGTTCTGAAGCTGGCCGTGGGGACGGTCCCGGCGCTGCGTGAATGCCCCTCACGCCCTGGACTGCACGCCTGGAAACACTGACGGCGATACAGCTGTGCACGATTTACAACAAAAAGATTCTGTTAGGGGCGCCCGGGGGGCTCAGTCGGTTCGGCGTCCGACTTCGGCTCAGGTCATGATCTCTCAGTCCATGGGTTCGAGCCCCGCGTCGGGCTCTGAGCTGACAGCTGGGAGCCTGGAGCTGCTTCCGATTCTGCCTCCCTCTCTTTCTTTCTCTCTCTCTGTCCCCCTTGCTCGTGTTTTCCCTCTCTCTCAAAAATAAACTTATAAAAAATTTAATAAAAATGTTTTGATAAAAATCCGGGCTGCCAGAGTGGAATGCACCTGTCTCTTTTGCG
This sequence comes from Helogale parvula, assembly GCA_004023845.1. Taxonomy (NCBI): domain Eukaryota; kingdom Metazoa; phylum Chordata; class Mammalia; order Carnivora; family Herpestidae; genus Helogale; species Helogale parvula. The sequence continues at coordinate 47,210 of PJEM01012083.1, forward strand.
TTATAAATGGTAGTGTAACCTGATGGTAGGCAATTTACCACCACGCCGTCCAAGCCTTAACACTGTCCACTCCTGAAGCCAAGCACTTGCTTCTAGGAATCTACCCAGGGGTGACAAAGGAGGGTATGCGAAGATACTCAAGCGAGAAGACAGCCACCAAAGTGCTGTCTGCAGAAAACGAAAGAAACACACACACGCGGAAAAACCTCGTAAATAATCCACAGGCGTCAGAGCGAGGCACTCGCTCAAGGAAGAACCGTTATCCACTCACATATACATGCGGTCTTTGCAATCTGCAAGTGCCTACTTACTAACAGGGAGCGATGTTCCTTTTTTCTTTATCCACTATGATTTCTTCTCTGCTTCGCCACCGTGCAATGATTTACGCCCAGAAGTTACAAAATCAGGAGGCCACCAACCGTGGCAGAGTCCCAGATCCTTCTGAAGAGATCGAGCTAGACCTTGGAGAATTTGAATGTCACTCCAAACCCCTTGCTTCAGAGAAAATAAAGCAGACGGGACGGGACGGGAAGGGAAGGAAAAAACCCAACAATCTTACAGGCTGCAGGACTCCCACAAAAGCTAGCCGACGCTAGGACTGTGGATGTTGAGGACACAGTACTGAGAGAAAAGACAAGGTTGAAGACCGCACGGTACCATGCTCCCGTTCTTACAAACATGAATACTAATATACACACGTTTACCTAACAAATATTTACTACGCAGCTACGTGAGACGGCTGGGCTGGGCACTAAGAATACCCCCAGGAGACAAGCCGTGGCCACGGCCTGGGAATCCAGGGAGCCCCCACCCGAGCGTGTTTGGAGCACCGGTGTGTGCGGGGGAAGGACCATGGCATGGCACCGTGCGTCTGGAGTTTTCTCTGACGGGACAGAGAGCGGGCTTACTGAACGCATGCAGTGTAAAATGGCGTCTCTTGGGTCCCAAGCTAAAGGTCAAACAAACATGGACGTGGACCGAATCAGACAGGTGTGAGGGGCCCACAGCTGACTGGTGGAGCGAGGCAAGAGCTTTCTGCAGCACGGGGCCTGTGGTTAACAACAGGACACTGTACGCCTAGAGATTTCCAGAGACGGTAGACTCATGGAAACTTGTTAGTGTGCGTGTGTGTGTGTGTGTGTGTGTGTGTGTGTGTGAGATGATGATGACGACGAAGAAGAAGGGGGATGTTTCTGGGAGGAACGGAGTATTTATGGCACAGACAGTGGTGACAGCCCCACGGGTGTGGACACATCTCCAGGCTCATTACCTTCAATGTGTGCATTCAACACGTGCAGCTTCCTGCAGGTCAATTTCCTGTGGTTGATTTTTTTTAAGTTTATTTTGAGAGAGAGAGAGAGGGAGAGAGAGAGAGGGAACATGAGCAAGGGAGAGACAGAGAGAGGAGAGAGAGAGAATCCCAAGCAGGCTCTGCACCACATGGAGCCCAACTTGGGCTCAAATTCAAAGACCACGAGATCATGGCCTGAGCCCAAGTCAAGAGTCGGACACTAAAGGGACTGAGCCGCCCGGGCGTCCCATCAACAAAGTGGGTTTTGAAGAAGTCTAGCTTGGCAAGGGAGGACGGAAGCTGGCTGGGAACGTGGCACCAAGGGCCCTGAGCCCACAAGGGGCCCCGAGCCCCCAGGGGTCCCGCTGAGCATCTCCAAAACCACGGGCTGCTCTAGAAGCAGCCAGAGCCCTTATTTTTCAGTTACCACTTGGGCCTGATTCCGCCTCACCGCGAACCCACTGGTTTCCAACCTCGTGACCAGGAGCTAGTCATTTATTATTTGCGTCTTCCCTGTGGACCTCATCTACTGAGAGAGCGTGGCCTTCCAGGCGGTATTTATGAAAGAAAAATCCGTTTTCTCTTATCCTCATTGATCAAAGTCACATATAACTGCCAAACAGCTTTCTAGTCAGCAGGACGTCACCAAGGTGGCCTCAAGGATTGATAGGATTCCAGCCAAAGACAAGGTACATTCGTCACCAGCTCGAGCGGCTGGGAAGCTGAACAACTGCCCTTTGTCTAGGGGGAATTACCCGTCCCTGCTTTGCCAGGCCCCCCGGGCGGGGACAGCTGGACAGACACTGCCCTCTGCGCCCAAGGACACGGAAGGTGCACCAAGGAGGTGAAAGGAGTGGGGGCTGGGGGAGGGAGAAGGGAC